>JAQGBT010005465.1:0-14264 GCA_034698585.1 Disparrhopalites patrizii
AGGAAAAATATGGAAAATAGAGAAAAGAAAAAATATGGAAAATAGAGAAAAGAAAAAATATGGAAAATAGAGAAAAGAAAAAATATGGAAAATAGAGAAAATAAAAAATATGGAAAATAGAGAAAAGCAAAAAATAGGAGGGA
Organism: Disparrhopalites patrizii; assembly: GCA_034698585.1. Lineage (NCBI taxonomy): Eukaryota > Metazoa > Arthropoda > Collembola > Symphypleona > Sminthuridae > Disparrhopalites > Disparrhopalites patrizii. Next base: position 144 of record JAQGBT010005465.1, read on the forward strand.
GAGAGAGAAAACAAAGAAAAACCAAAAAGAAATAGTAGAGGGAGGAATGATCAAAAATAAAAGAGATAGAATGGAGAAAGAAATCGAAGAGAGAGAATAGAGAAATGACAGAGAAATAAACAGAGAAGAGAGAATAGAGAAAGGAGAGAGAAATACATAGTAGATAGAGATAAAGAGAAGAGAGAAAGAAAAGGGAAAGAAATAGAAAACAGAGGAAAAAGACAGAGAAAGAGAAGAAAGGAGAAACACAGATAAAGAGAAGAGAAAGAAATAGAAGAGAGAGGAAAAAGAGAGAGAAAGAGAAGAGAGGAAAAGGACAGAGAAAGAAAAGAGAGAGAAAGAGAAGCGAAAGAAAGAGAAGAGAGAGGAAAAGGACAGAGAAAGAGAAGAGAGAAAGAAAAGAGAGAGAGAGAAAGAGAAGCGAAAGAAAGAAAAGAAAGAGAGAGAGGAGGGCGAAAAATTGGAGAGAGATATCATTTTACCATTTCTTGATCGAATTTTATTGGATTAAAAGTTTGGAATTCGACTCACAATATTTAAGGCTGGATTTTATCGCATTTATCAGCGTTGGTATATCATTTGTAACTCATTTGTATCTCAATTTCATGATTTCTGGGCTGTATACATACGTCACATCAAGTGGGGAATGTCAATTTCTATGAAATAATTTTTAACATTTAGGGATGCCATTTTATTCCCTTTTGAATCTGCAAGAATTCGCGCATTTCTCGTACTATTCTTACATATTTTTATTGTTTTTGAGGCAAAAAAGCATTCATCCCTTTTTAAACGCTGTATGCGTACTAAGTTGATAGCTATGACTGCATTCGAATTTTTGGCATCCCACGTATGTACATATTTGTGTGGAAAGGATTGATGCACTTTAATAGATGTCACATGTATAAATGTATAAGTGGCAATTAAGATGTAGTAAAAGGGTAAGGCGTATATTCATCCTAAAAAAATATCTTCTTCAACCTCTAATTATTGGGTGCAATTCACCATGAACAAGGGAGGAAGAGAGACGGAGAGAGGATAAAAAAAATGCAAGAATTGCATTGGGAGAATTGCAATTAATTATATTACGGCATATTGCATCTTACGCCTGCATGTAATATTCCCTTTTATGAATGGAACAAGTGATTGTTCCAAGATTTCGTAAAGCGAGAAAATATTCTTTCTTTTTTCAACCTAATTTCCGACTGATTTTCAGCACAGCATGTATACATGCACCTAGTTTTAATTCACATTCAGGTGTATCTATATATGCATATTAATATGGTCAAGAAAGAAAAAAAGAGTTGCAGTTGCAAGCAATTATGATTCCAAAAAAATATTTTGTTTCTTGCAAAAATTCACAGAGTGATGTCAAGCTCGCCCAGGATTTTTTGGGACGCTTTAACTATACCCGTAGGAAGTTTAACCGCTATAGGGATGATTTTAATGCGCATAATTAACGTCCATCTCTCTTTAGGGGTAATAGGGTGTTTTGTACATAATTATGATGTATCCGAAATAATCACCTTTAATTGTCCCTTTTCGCTCGCGCTCTCCCTTTCTCTCTGAATCTTTCTATTTTCTATGAATTCAAAATATCCCTCTCTCCCTCCTTCCGTCTCTCTCTCTCTTGCTCTCTCTCTCTCTCTCTCAGCAGTCTTTTTCTCCCTGCTTTTTAATCTCTCCCACTCTCTCTTACTAGCTCCTTTTCTCTCAGTCTCTCTTCTGCTCTTGCGTCTCCCTCTATTTCTTTCACTATATGTATATGTTATATTTTGCTCTTTCTTTATTTTTACTCAGCATTTCTCCTCTCTTCTCACTCTCTCTGCTTTTGCTCAGCATTTCCCCCTCTTCCTGTCTCTCTCTACTTTTGCCTCTCTCTCTCTCTCTCTCTCTCTCTCTCTCTGTATTCACTCTGTCTATTTTTGCTCGGCATATCTCTTTCTTTTTTTTGCTTGGCTTTTATCTTTCTTAATTTTTGCTCGGCATTTCTCATTTCCCTTTATTTATTCTTGCTCCACATTTCTCCATCTCTTTATTTCTCTCTCTCTTTATTTTTACTCAGCATTTCGCCCATACTCTCTCTCTCCCTCTATCTCTCTATTTTTGCTCGGCATTTCTTTCTTTATTTTTCAGCATATATCTCTCTGTTTGTTTTTGCTCATTGTCAGCTTTTTTTTCTCTCTCTCTCGGTTTATTTTTGCTCGTCATTTCTCTTTCTTTATTTTTGCTGAGCATTTCTCTCTCTAATTTTTTTCAGCATTTCTCCCTCTCTCTTTATTTTTGCTCAGCATATACAGTGGAATCTCTCTGTAACAAGTCTCTTCACAACAACATTTCTATATATAACAACATTATTTTTTCATCCCTTCGTACATGTGAAGTATATATTTTATGTTCTATGTAACAACATTTCGCAGTAACAATATTTTTTCCTCTTCCCTTCAGTGTTGTTGTAGAGAGACTCCACTGTATCTCTATTTTTGCTCAACGTTTCTCTCTATTGTGGAACGAACAGTTCTGTCTCTCCTAACCGCTCTGTATGTCTCTGTCTCATCTGCGCGCAGCACTATTTTCTCTTTTCCTTGCTTTTCTGTTTTATTTATTTCCCGCGCAGCTCTTCTGTCTCTCTTCATTTCACCCAACATTTCTCTCTCGAATTTTTTCGTAGCATTTTTTCATTTTTTTCCTACTTCTCTTTTTTGCTCAGTATTTCTCCAAGTATGTATTTAAAATTTTTGCCTTTCTCTCTATCTCTGTCTGTTTCTCTCTCTCTCTTCCTTATTTTTTCGCCCTTTCTTTACCATTATAGCTCTGTCTCCACTTATGTATACGCTATCTGTGTTTCCCTCCATTGTACTCTTATAGCCACCTACCACTCGCTTGGACCACAAAATGCTTGTAGGTACATGCATTATTATTCTAAGCCATTATTACCCAGGACAATAAACGCGAGTAGACAACCAGGGGATTTACATGTACTTTTCTTTAACGATACACCCTCATAATTGATTGTAGAGATTACTAAAAGTGCCACATGCTGACCGCAGGTAATAACCACTGTGTGTAAAAGGCTACCACGGCGCAATAGTAATTCTCGGATTAGAGTGTAGCTTTTTATAGCCAATTCTTTTTTTTTACTTGGTGCAAAAAAATGTAAACAATCTTTTTTTACTTAATCTTCCCCATCCACGGACTAGAGACAGGCTATTATTATCAAAGAAGAGAAAAAAAGAAGGGGATGTTCATCTTGATGGCTTTAGTGAACGGGAGATAAAGGGGTAAAACGTGAGATCGTAACTCAGATGAGGGAGGCTTAATAAAAAGGGATTTTTTTGATGGTAATATATTTTTTTGGGTGGCTTATTTTTGAAGCTGTAGTTAAATGTCGTTGCATAAAAGTAATATTATTATCCTGGGGCGGTACCTCTCAAGTTAATATTGAGCTTTCTTCTTATTTGTATGAGTTCCCCTTTCTCACGAATGGCAGTGTACTGAAAAAATAAAGGATTTACTTAATAATATTAATAATAATGGATTTGGGGAAGGAAAAAAAATTTTTTTTGGCCTTTATTTTATGTAAACGGAAGGATAAATAAGCTCATCGGACACTTAAAAATGCCGAACTATATTCGAAATAATTGTGAATTAATATTACACGCTGATTTTTATCAAGAGATTATTTAAAGGAGGAAGTAAAAATATGTTACAGAATATTATGTGCAATCTTCATTTGTTATTGCTAATTGCTGGCAAGGAAAACAAGACTATTTTTTTGCAAATTAGAATATTCCATGGAAAATAAAAATTCTTAAGTTTGCCCAATGCACTATTTGTTATCATGATTACACTATATTCTCGTATTTACAGGTATGTACAGGATGGCAAGTAAAGTTTTCCTTTCCCACTGGGGCAATGATCTGATAATGCTGAGGGTACATATAATGCATGTAATCCGAGTAGAATTTTCTTGCGGTTCTAGAGAGAACATTTAGTTCTGATCCGACTAAGATTTGTCAAGTTATGGCGGTTTTTTTTAAATTCAAAAATCTAAATTTTTGGCAAAAGCAATTTTCTGATTCCGTCTTTAGGAACAAACATACAGTCGACCCTCTCTATAACGGTTCCCCTTAAATCAACAATTTTTTTCTATTACAGTCGACTCTCTCCATAACGGTGACTCTTAAATCAACAAATTTTTCCCATTATAGCGAATGGCCGTTATTGTGTATAGAAATTTTTATGTAAACAATTAAAGAAAGTTTTTGAGGGGAGCATTTTCTGTCACCATTATGGAAAGAAAACCGTTAAAAGGAAGCCCGTTATAGAGTCAGGCGACTGTATTCTGTTTTCACGACGGTTCAAAATGGGACAAGCTTGTCTTTTGAGCAGAATTTCTTAGATCCACAATAAAATTCTGCTAAGAAAACACGCTCGCCCCGTTTTGAACCGTTGTTGGAACATAAATCGCTCTTTCCAAATAAAACTGTTTAACGATTTTTGAAAAAACTGCCGTAACTTGAAAAATTTTCATCGGTTCTGAATGAATTTTTTTTTCTTAGATCCGCAATAAAATTCTACACGCATTACATGTCCTTAGTGTTATTTGTATTTCTAAATCAAAGCGTTTGTGGGCTACGCAAATGTTAGTTGGCATCCTGTATACTATACATATTATACGTAATTATTTACGTATTATTTATTCGTACATATGTATACTGATGGCTAATTTAATTTCAATTGCCTCGACCTCTCACCATCCCGCCAATCATCATTTACGTACGGAGTGCCAAGGTAAATCATAACATTATGGGAAACGATCTAATCACCAGCGTAGTCGGTTGCATCCTAGTATGTCATGAAAAAAAAATTAAAAGTTACCATTTGGGTTAAATAGTCTGGAAAGTTACCCACAATCACTGCCGCCACACACGTGGATAAATACGTGAAAAATAGGTAATCTTCATACATTTAATCATCCCGTTGCCTCATCTTTGTTGATTGGTTTCCGTTTCCCTCGTTTAAAGTTTCATAAATGAGTGTATACACAACAAATTTTTGCTAAATAAGAATAACGAGTAATTTATTTTGTACAAAACATTTTTCTTACCTATTCTCACTTTCCAATTACAAAATTATAATTCACTGGATTAGCGTCACACTAATTTTTGGCGTGGCTTTAACGTGGCTCATATTACCCCTTTTAAATACATATATTATATATTAAATATAGGTATACGTTATGTACACATATTAGCCAATGCAATTGCTGAAAAAAAACAAGGTTTTGGGTGAGACATTTATAATATCATAATTATAAATTCCATGAAAAATAATCTTCCGATTGCCATTAATGGAATTTACTGCAATACACCTCATACATATTCATTAATAATATTCAGATTCACTGTGTTCATTCGGTAGACAGAAGTTCCTGTCACATCATAATTATTGACCCCACCACTGAGTCATTGCTTAATTGCGGTGGCTTCATAATAATCTTCAATACAAATGTTCACATGTCTGTCCAGTCACACTGGGTTATTTCCATTGGCTTTACATGCCGTTAATTGTGATTTTCCTCGTCCTTTGCATTGCAGAAGGAATAATGACAATGGAATTTAAATGTTGAATGAGATGAGAAATGTGATACTTGAGGCGTTGAGGCAAGGGATAAGCTGTGTACATACGTATTATATGTCATAGTATACCTATATATATAACATGTATCCTATAGGACAATTGAATGAGAAAACTACCAGTGTTATCGCTGAAAAAAAAACATATAAATCAAAATCTTTTATTGCATGTATGACAGCTCCTGGGACAAAAGGCGCGGAGGCAATGAAAGACAACCGGCTTGGAAAGAGGGAATTTAGAGGAAACATTTTGCGTTCAGTTGGGACATTTGTCACTGGGGAAAATAAAGGATTGAAAAAACTTATGTAAACTGCACTTTCATACGCATTTTTAGGAATTTGGGTTCAATGAAGCTATTGGACCCTGTAGAAGCTTTAATTACCCTTTTCATTATCATGCATGTGATTGTAATTGCATGCATGAGAAGGCGACCCAAAATTAAAAGATGCAGATGATCGGCGTTGAAGCAAACGGGGAAAGGTCCGTATTTTTGGAAATTTAAGAGATTTTATAGGTTAATAGAATAGGCAAATACATGCATCAATGATTAGCTAGGACCATCATCATTTTTTTGGACTTAATGCAATTCGCATCTTAATTTGCATGTGAATTAAGAAACTCGTGAAGAGCTTATAAATGTACATTGGATGAAAATGTAGAGAATTCTGTAATCTCAACTTTTGTATTATTGAACCTTAAAAATTATATGCATCAGTTTAAATAGAACTTTGGACCAAGGTCATGACTTACAAATGTTTTTCATCCAATATGTGGTCAGCAGGAGTTCGTAATATGTAGAGAATTAAGGATTAAATGATTAAATTTGTCACGTCATTTCTTTCTCCTTCAAACTTTCATCCCTTTTTTTGTAATTCTTTGCTCCATAAATTCTCACTTTGCTCCTGTATTCCAATACGAGTAATGACGATAATTAACTATTTAAAGTATTGAGAATTGATTTTATTCTAATCCTTTTTTTAAATCGGAATAAATCAATCTGAAGCAAGAATCACAGTACAAATGGGCAAAAATACTTGAGAAATTAAATGTGAATTAATTTGTTTTAGTCATATGGCGGACTTTGTGGGAGTTTCTTGATGCCGTCGAGAGTATTTTATTTGTAATTATTGTTATTACAGCCTATCCACCTCCATTGTCAATGCTTTACAGATTGGAACAATTAAAATCCGTGAAAACTCGCATTTTTAAATACCTGCGTTTACAAAGCATGCAGTGAAAAGTCTCCACCTTAGAGGTTGAATGAGAGGTTTGAGATGAATAATTAAATATAGGTCCATAAATGTATATTATTTCCTTTCATACAAATAAGTTTGAAGTGTGGGTATGTAGGTATATGTAGCTATACGTACAGTTTTCCCGCAATGTATGTACATATGTCTGAATATTTGCACCAGTAATCATTAATTGTAATATAACATGTCAGACGATCGAATTAAGGTCAGGCTGACATAGTACAAATATATGCCACAACCGTTGAGAAAATATGTAATATGTACATATATATATATATATATGTATATGAAAAAGGGAAGATTCTCGCTGCATCCAGGCATTGTGTAAACACATCAGCAATTATAATTAACACTGCAGCAGTTGCAAATCATGGAAATGAAGAGTTGTCTGCGAAAAAATTAAAAGGGGGAAAAAACGTGATGAGACATTGATACAAAATAAATTACGGCATCCCGTGAGAGATTTTACATATTATGTACATATATAGATATATATGTACTTATACATTACATACTACATAATGAGTTCTGTAACTTGTACATATGTGTACTTAATATGATAAAGACTGACCCCTGCGTTTTTCTAGCACTCCAACACGCCTGGTCGTAAAAGTAATTTTCCCTGGAGCGGAGAATTTTTCTCCGTTTATGTAAAAATATCCCGAAATTGTTGGCAAAAATCGGAAAAAAAATTCGCGGCAGACATATTTTAGCCAAAACAACCCTGTGCCCGGACTGGCCCTTAGAATTTGTTTTTTTACCAATTTCCTTGAATTTTTTTTTGAATTTGCGGAAAAGTATAAGGATGCTATGTAGTGGACAACAAAAATCTACACTATTATATGTATAACCATCATATGACCTGAAGAAACGAAATTAAATATATAAGTATAGGCAAGTATAATTAGATAATTATGTTTATGTCCGCCGTTGCAATTTTGCAATTGTAATAGTATTTGTTAAAGGTGGAACTTACGTTTCCTGACAAAATAAAATTAATAACAAAGATATTTTCCAAACCGCAACATTGCAATAGTTATTGCGGACACGACAAAAAAAAATTGAAATGAGGAACAACAAGATATTAAGTACATGAGCTCCCCTGGCAAATAAGCTTATTAACATACGGTTTAAAAATTATTTACAATTTATCCGATTAAACCATTTTGTGTTAATGCAGGAAGTGTGAACATCCTCGAAAGTTTGTCTTTAATGGACAATTCCTTCGGAATGTGACTTCCTTGAGGGTGACATACATTTATAGGGATGCAACTTTTCACAAAAAATTATTTTAATTTAATATATTTAAACAAACGCATTTATATGTAACCAATTTCTCTTGATCTATAGCTGTAATGCCCAAGAAAAATTCGGTTCAACGCTTAAAAAACTAATTTGTGCCAATATGTAGGTACATCGAATATTGAATCTTACACATAAATACAAGATGAACGCAAATATAAAAGTTCAAAAGGGTCGCATACGACAAAGGAAATATGTACCTAAAAAGTAACTGCATATTTCTTATCTTTTGTAAGTATTAATTATTATTAATTACTCACGTTCAACTGAAAATGGTACAAATACCCCCCAGAACATTCCCTGGCCTTTGCATCTGGACGGTCATTCGAACGAGATAATTAATTTGCCTGTCCCTTTTGTTATACGTGTATTTGAATGTATTTTTTTTAAAGATGGAAAATGATGAGAAAAATTAATTATTATGTAAAAAAACAGAAGATCCGCTTGCAAGTCATTAAGGTTCATTTTGGCGTAGGAATTAATTCAAAGTCATTTTGCACATTAATATATACACGTACAGTCGACTCTCGCTATAACAGCACCATATAAAGCATCAAATTTCGCTTGTTATAGCGAAAAACTGTTATAGAGAACAGACATTTCTATGTTAGCAATTGGAGAAAGTTTTTAAGGTGAGCATTTTTTGCTGCTGCTATAGCGAGAGTACTGTTATAAAGGGGACCGTTATAGAGAGAGTCGACTGTATTTCTATATGTTGTATATTTTGTACATATGAATTATAACCCAAATCTTAATGACGGCATTAGTGTTAAACCAACAATTAATGTATTGTGGATGTGATCAAAATAATTAACGCAACGAAATGATCGAATTATGTACTTGACCCTGGGTTTACTAATAAATCACATTTATAATTTACTCTTCAAAATTTACTGGTTTTTCGCTCATGCAAGCTCTTTTTTTTTTAGAATCCCATAGTACGCTTCTATTTACTATTCTTGTCACTGGTATCCTTGCGGGGCTCATAGACATTATTGCCGGGGGACTCCTTCTTCATGCCAGTTTAATGGTATGTAAACCAAATACATGATTTAAGCATTGTGTGAAAAAAATGTTTGGCTATACGTCAATTTGCTAGTGTTTTATTGCATCGCTATTTTAAAATAATTAATTTGTGCTGCCAAATGCAAAGTATGTACATATATGTTCGTCATCGGCAATGTACAAATGATCTAAATTGTGTTGTGCTTTATTATGTATCGTTGATTTTATAGGAGAATCCCAAGCATCTCCAAATGTGGCTGCGCTTCATCCGAGTCATGATCGTTTTACAAGTGATTTCAATATTTACCGGAATTTCTAGCCATTATGCATTTTGGGTGATTTCCGTCCGTGCCGGAGTTTTGGTGGCGTACGTATTGTTAATGCTGGTAGTACGGAAATTTCGGGCGAGCTTGCTCGGGGATCTGTCCGAAGGCAGAAGCACGGAGTCGATCGTAAAACAGAGAAACGACGCTGTATAAAGTCAATAAAGTGTGTGGATAATTTTTCGTTTTTTTTTACAAGTTTCCGTTACAATCCAAAGTAAACCTTCAAGAATTGGAGGAAGAATTTACAATTTAGTGAAATGAGTCTATTGTAAACGAAATTTTTACCGAATTGTTCACAATGAAAAATGCCAGCATAGTAAGATGGTTGAAATAATAGCAATTTCAAGTTTGATTAAATGAAAGTTCCAAATACAATCGAACCTCTCTATAACGGTTCCCCTAAAATCAGCATATTTTCCCCGTTATAACGAAAAAACGTTATAGAGAAAAGAAATTTCCATGTTAACAATTGGAGAAAGTTTTTAAGGGAAGCATTCTCAGTCACCGGTATAGAGAGAAAACCGTTATAAGGGAGCCCGTCATAGAGAGGTTCGACTGTAATCATGCGCTATTGAACGAGTACTCCAGCAATGTATTCGAAACTAATCTTACTTTTGAGTATAATTATTGCGATTTTAATTATGATTAGCCATCGGAGCTGGAAACGTGGTTCTTTAAATGCTTTAATGCATGAATATATGTATGTATACATAGGTATTTTGAATGCATACAGTGAACTCTGTCTATAACAACTCTCTTTATAACAACTTTTACTCTATAACGACTTTATTTTTCAGCACTTCGTATATGTAGTGTACATATTAAATTTTCCATATAACAACTTTTTCATATAACAACCACTTTTGTACTTCCCTCGAGGGTTGTTATATCGAGAGTACACTGTAGGTATGCATTTTGTATGCGTATATACAAACATGCTTGCTCTCATTTGCCTGTAAATTATTTCCAATCCCTGCACTTCTGAATAAGTAGATTGTTATAGTATTCTCGGGAAGGATTTGGCTCCAGTAAATATTTTTATTTCTTTGAGTGTTAAATGTACAGCAGACTCTCTCTATAACGGTTCCTTAAAAATCAGCCAATTTTCCCCGTTATAACGAAAAACCATTACAGAGAACAGAAATGTCTATATTAGTAATTGGAGCAAGTTTTTGAGGGCAATTGTTTTTGACGCCATTATGGAGAGAAAACCGTTATAGAGGAGCCCGTTATAGAGAGGTTCGACTGTAGTTATGCGTTGGGTTTGCCCGTTGTCCATGCATGTGAATAGACACCGCAATTTTCATCCGGGACGTCAAAGCCACCTGCATCAAGAGTCCAGATGATGAAAAGATCTTGTCAGGACCTCATGACGTTATGAAACACAATTTGGGCAACCGGAGAACGTTATTTATCCTTTTTATATACATTATTTATTCCCCTTTGTCAAAGATGTTGCTCATCATTTCCAAAAAAAAGGCGACTCATCCTAATTTTGAGCTTTTTTTATTATTTGAAAAACTTGCTGCGACGTACAAATACTGAAAATGTAGAAAGAAAACATCGTTAATTCTAAAGTTCTTTTTTACTTAAATAGATACATTCAAATCGCCTTTGAATATTCGAAAGATTTAACGAACACATGGCTCGCCTCAGGAATTTTTCATTGTTGTTCTTTAGGTTGTTTATTTGATAAAATTTAATGTTATTTAATTCTCACTAATCCCTACTACTAATCCAACACTAATCCAATGCCTATACCTCTCACTAATTCCTAGTTTGCGTAATTCTTTGCCCAAATAATTTTAATGTTTACAAGTTTCATCACTTTTCATGTTTAGTTTCATGAAAAATGAATTATTATTGAATGAAAATGATTGTTGTGTTTAGATTTCACGTATTGTGCTCGTATTTCACACTTTGCATTGACCGTTGCATTCGTGTTAAATATAGAATTCACAAGGAATTATGTATATTTTATTATGAATGTATTTCTGTACATGAACTTTAGGTCACGTCCAAGTATATGTAAGATTCGAAAAAAAATCCTGAAATGTCTCGTCATGTGCCTGTTTATAAGTTGCTCTTAGGGATTGGAACGATTCGATTCTGAATCGGATTTTTCTATCCAATTGGTTACGATTCAATTCAAATATACTTGAAAACTTGATTCGATTCGATACCGTGAATAGAATTAAATAATTCGATTCAAGGCGTAAATTGGAACATAGAATTTAACTGAAAATCGATTAATTCGATCCAATATTTAATACAAATTTTTGGAGGTATTTTTCCGAAGCAAAGAAATAACCATGAAAACGTTGCAGCAAATTTAAATCAACTGTAAATATTATATCACGGTATACTTTCATTTATTTGAAGTGGCAAACTATCAGACTTCATTTTATGCTTAAAATTTGCAAAAAGTGACAAAACTAAGTCTTAATTATATGTATATGTTTTGGATATGTAGTTTAAAACATGATTTGATGAAATCCACGGGCTTGCATCGAACCAAATCCAATCATTTGAATCCTGAATCGGATCGAATTGCGAATTTTGATCCGATTTGAGCTTTGAAACAAATCCAACTAAAAATTTAGGATTACATAAATCCGATCGCTGCCATCCCTACATAGCTCTCAGAAGACCTGTGAGGAACCTTGGTGTAAATGCATTTTGTATGTATATTTGTCCTCATTAACATGTAAAGTATGCCCACCTTCTGCATAAGCAGATGTTTATAGTTCTCGAGAACTATGAAGACGTTGATTCCAATTTTTTCTTGGTTATATAATTATGCCTTCTTTTTCCGTCCTCATGTCACACAAAGGAATATTACAAGACACCGCGGATTTTATCCGGACTTGAGCCACCTGCAGGCACATCGGGAAATGATTGCATCATGAAATTCAATGAGAATAATTCTGGATTCCATCCAAGACACAAAATGTCCCTATTTATTCCCCTTCCCTCAAAGCTTTCCTCATCATTCCGAAAAGACCCTGCCAACTCACTTCGGATGCTTCCTTTTTGTAATCTTATTCGAAACAGTTTTCTGTACAAAGTGCTTCCCAATTATTTGTGAAGCTTTTCGATTTGTCTGGGAAAGGTTGGTGCAATTAGTTCTCGTACAGCAACCTCAAGGTATAGCTTTAAAAAAGGATTCAACGCCAATTAAAAGAGCCAATTAAGACAATTAGGAGAGGATATGGACAGTGCTAATTCTCCCAGCAGTTGTAGATGCTGCAAAATCACGAGCATAATTGCCGGCTGCTTCCAAGTGGTATGTTCGATTTTTTGGGGAAATTGTTTTATACATATTTTTCCTTCTACGCATAATTATATGGATATGCGCATCTACGGTTGTAAAGCAATATCGCTGCTATTTATATTATAAATTTATATTATAATTGTACATCTAGAGTACAGGTAGAAGAATTTGTTTTAATAATTTATTAAATTATTATAATTATTAATTTTTATTTTGCAGATTGCAGGCATTGGGGTAATTATCCTTTGCGTAATGATATTGATGTTTTTGTCCAAAATGGAGCATGGTACGTAATTTTTTCAGAAATCTATAGGATGTGTAAATGCAATGATACAATATTTAATAAATTAATTAAATGATTTAAAAGTGGTTTTAATTAAGTAACAATTCGTTTTTTAATGTTGTATCTCATTTATTAATTTTTTTGTAGAGACCTTCGTTCATGTAACGCCAGTTTGGGTCATCATCGCATTGTTCGGAGGTGTACATGCTAGTATGGGTGGACTTCTGCTTCATGGATGCATCCGGGTAAGCAAGACTTTGTGCTTTACCGACTCACACAGCTATAGTCGGCTATCTGTAAACATTCCCGATAAATCAACAAATTTATTGCATAAAATTTATTACCGTAATTTATTGCAAAAACGGAAGTTTCTTTGTTAAGAATTGAGAAAAAAAATTGGGCGGAGCATATTTTGCCACCGTTATAGAGAGAGAATCTTTATTAGGAAATTGTTATAGAGACTCGATTGTGTGTCCCTTCTTTATTTTTTGACTCTTTCTTCTTTATTCATTTTTCGTCGGTTCTTCTTTATTCATATTTGTTCCTTCTTCTTCTTTCTTGATGTTTCGCCTCTTTCTTCTTTATTCATTTTTGTCTCTTTCTTACTTTATGTTTCGCCTCTTTCTTCTTTATTCATTTTTGTCTCTTTCTTACTTTATGTTTTGCTTCTTTCTTCTTTGTTCATTTTTGTCTCTTTCTTTCTTGATGTTTCGCCTCGTTCTTCTTCTTTCTTGATGTTTCGCCTTTCTTATATTTATTCATTTTTCAATCCTTTCTTCTTCTTCTTCTTCTTCTTCTTCTTCTTCTTCTTCTTCTTTATGTTTCACTTCCTCCTAATCCATTTTTAGTCTTTGACTGTCTCTATTTTTCGCTCCTTTCTTCTTATTTACACAATTTTTGTCTCTTTCTTTATTTGTCGCCTCTTTCTTCTTCTGTATTCATTTTTCGTCTCCGTCTGTCGTAATTTTTGTCTCCTTTTTTTCTTGATTCATTTTTTGTCTCCTTTTTTTCTTGATTCATTTTTTGTCTCCTTTTTTTCTT
>JAQGBT010005466.1:0-14264 GCA_034698585.1 Disparrhopalites patrizii
AGAGAGAGAAAGAGAGAGAAAGAGAGAGAAAGAGAGAGAAAGAGAGTGCCAATGTTTATAATGCACCTCAATGTATTTAGGCTCTCTCGTGCTGCCCCAAACAAGTCCCTCCCCTGCTCTTTACGTTCCGGATCTTTCTCACAAGAGCTTTTATGCACACCCTTTTTGAGAGGATGGTCGGGATATAAAGATCAATGTTGTTGCTCCCCGTTCCAGTTTATGCTTCCTCCTTTGTTTAAATCTTGTTGGGTGTTATCTAAGAAAAGTTGTCGTAGTTGTGGTGTAGTGGGAAGGAGTAGCTCGTGGTGGCAGTCCTGGATAGGAGTAGTTGTAGTCACAAGCAACTTGATAACAAGGTGGCTTGTTCCAGACACTTGCCAAACCAGATAACAAGAGAGAAAGAGCAAAGGAGAGGGGGGAAGTGAGAGAGAGAAAGGGTGAGAGACGAAGAAGAAAATCATGGCGCGGCCACAAGCAACAGACAGACACAGACAATTTCTTCTCTCTATCCCCACAAAATCTTCAATATTACAAATACCTCTCTCTCTCTCAGTCTCTCTCTTTCCATCTCTCTCAGTCTCCCTCTTTCTCTCTCTCTCCCTCTCACGTTCTCCCAAAAACCCCCGCACAGGATGATGGGGATTTTCTAGCATTCGAGAATAAACGTACCGAATCTGACCGTAGATTATCGGGGAGGAGAGGAGACGCAGACATGGAAAGAGAGAGAGAGAGAGAAGAGGGGAGAGGAAATAGGAAGACTGAAAAGAGACAGAGCAAGCTTTCATGCCAAACAGAATATCATTCATTTTGATGAAACAGAGTTAAGGAAGAGGGAGGTGGAGGAGGAGGAGGTGAGGAGACAGAGTAAGTTTATCTCTGCACATACTGACGAAATTTTACTTCTTTCACCCACATTTACGTTTTTTTCTTCCTCCCTTTCTCTCTCTCTTTTTCTCTCTCTCACTACGACTCCTCCTGCACCATAAGGACCTTTACACTGTGGCTGCCTTTAAGAGTAGTGGGTTAAAATGTAACCAACGACAGCCGCTGTGTACATAAGGTAAGGCCAGGGAAAAACGAGGAGACAGACCGATATAAAAAAATACCGGAGAGACCTGGAAGAGTGAGATAGAGGAAGAAGAGGAAATGGAAGAAAGTAGAAAAACTCTCACAAAGTAACTTGTGTTGTGGAGGTAGTGTTGGTATATTTACGTGTACTCTCCCTCTCTCTCTCTCTCTCTCTCTCTCTCTCTCGTGCTTGTTGTGTACCGACGGAAGAGAGTAAACCTTTGGGATAGGAATAAAGGACCTCTACCAAGGCACAAAAAATACTACACGTAGTATATTAAGTCTGAAGAGACAGACTGAGAGAGAGAGAGAGAGATGGAATGCTGGGGGATAAAGGAAAGCGATGGAGAGAGAGCGAGTTTGAGGGAGAGAGATGGAGGCCGAAAGGGAAAGAGTGAGAGAGAGAGAAAGGGAAAATAGGAGGAGAGGGTTGCAATAGTGATATGTCGCATAGGAACATTATCCAGCTCATTTATTCCTTCTCCTTTTATCACTCCCAGTCTCTTTTCTCTTCTGTTGCATCCGTCCGATCACCCCATTTTCTCAAGTAATATGATCCTATAGAGAAAGAAAGGACTGCATGGGAAGACCCAGACACACACGTCCCTTAGAATGTTGGGAAACATTCGCAGGAGGAGTGCACTTACCTTCTACTTACATTTACTTTACTGTCTCTCCTTTTTCTGCTTTGTCCCTATCTCTTCGTCTCTCTCTCTCCCTTTCGGTTTCACTCCTTGTCTCTCTGTCACTGTTTCACTTTCTCATTTTATCCTTCTCTTTCGCTCTTCTACAGTTTTTCTCCTTCGCTTTCTCTCTTTCAGTTTCTCCGTTTTTTCCTTCACTATCTCTTTTCAGTTTCTCTGTTTTTCTCCTTCGCTTTCTCTTTTAAGTTTTTCCGTTTTTCTTCTTTACTTTCTTTTTTAAGTTTCTCCGGTTTTCTTCTTTGCTTTCTCTTTTTAGTTTCTGCTTTTCTCCTTCGCTCTATCTTTTTAGTTTCTCTGTTTTCTCTTTCTCTCTTTTCCTCGTTGTTAGTTTCTCTGTTTTCTCTTTCTCTCTTTTTCTCGTTAGTTTCTATGTTTTTCTCCTTCTTTTTCTCCCTCGCTTTCTTCTTCCTATTCGACTTCTTTTTCTCCCTCGTTTTCTTCTTCCCATTCTACTTCGCTTTCTCTCTTTTTCTTCTTCCTATTCTACTTCGCTTTCTCTCTTTTTCTCCTTCTCTTTTATTTTTTTGTTTTCTCCCTCTTTTTTTCCTTCTCTTGTTATTTTTTTGTTTTCTCCCTCTTTTTCTCCTTTGCTTTCTCTTTTTTGCTGTCTCAAGTTTTCCCTTTTTGCTTTCTCTCTTTTTCTCCTCGCTTTCTCTTTTTTGCTGTCTCACATTTGTTCGCTCGCTTTCTCTCTCTGTTTTTCCGTCGCTTTCCTTCTCTTCCTCTCACTCGGTCCATTTCTCTTTCTCTCTCTCACTTATGCTGGCTTCCTTTTGTGCCTGTTCTTTGGAGAAATCCCAAGAAAATGAATGCATGTTTAGATGAGAGCACGGGGATTCTCCAGAGCTATCAGCTAAAAATGTCCATAATATTTCTTCCTCCAGCATTGGTAAAATTTAGTTCCACATTTTAAGAATACTGTGACATCCAGGATATTTAGAATAATATAGAACTTCGAACCGATTACAAATTTCCCCCCTCTCTCCATCTCCTCTCCTTTTCTTGCTCTCTACCCTTCCCTTACATCCCATACTGTCCCTACTTCAGCATCTCTACCAAGGACCTTTCTTATGTTTGTAGTATGTGGTAGAAAAATATTTTTCGGCGGGGATAGTCTTCTACAACTTTTTTTTTCTTTTCCTTTTGCACCCACGTACAAGGAGGGAATCAGTGAGAGAGCAAGGAAGAGAGTGAGGGAGAGGAAAAGCAACTTCCTTGTCTTCGCCCTTCTCATCCTTTCACTGGATACTGCGGCCCTAATGTGAAACGACGAAAATAGGAGAAGTAAATTTGATCTGAAATTTCTGTTTCATCTCCTCCTCTGGTGCTCTCTGACTCTTTCCCCACTTTTATTCTTTTTTGTACTATCATCCCTTTCCTCCCCCTCCATGATTTGTCCCTTGTGCGAATTAGTCCAGCAAAATTCCTTTCGTCTTTCTTCCTTTCCCATTTCTCTAACATTTCTCGAGGCGTAGATGGCAAGAGGGGAAAGAAAGAACTGTGGGACCTACCCCTTTACTCCTTCTCCTTTCAATCTAGTGACAGGTTTCTCCCCTTACAAAGTACATTTTCCATGAGTTTTTTTGTATAAAAATAAGGGAGAAATTGTTGTTTAAGATGTTCTTTCCCCTCCTTTTCATTCCTCCCCCATGGTTTTCCTTGTTGGGCATTATTCCCCCAAAATAACTTCCACACCCTCAAGGAAACTTGGAGTATTTTTCCTTCCCCCGTGGATCTCCTTTCTTTGGCAATCTGACTTTTTGTACACCATTTTTTTTGTGGGGAGAGAAATGCAGTATTGAACGTATATTTCAATTTTTCTTGAGAAAGGAAATGGAAAGCTCTTTTCCGTACAAATCATCCGAATTTTTTTTTTCGTTAAAAAATAATTGTAGTTCCAATGGTTGTAAGGGTAAGCGGAGGGACAATCCCCATTTTTATAATGGAAAATTGAGGAAGAGGACACAAAGGGAGAAATAGCTATGGACGGAAACTCAACTAACATTTCTTTCGAATTCCAACTATGTACCTCTGTCCTTTTCTGGACATTTCCAAGAAGGAACTAAGAAGGATCGAAATGTTTTTGGGAGGGCATACCACCTCCTAAAAATGTATAAAGCCTAACAGGGAAGTAATATCTTTCAAAAGACATCCCTTTATCCAACATTCTGAACCAAGGTGGATGTTTTGAAGTTGTCAAGACAGTAAATCCTATACGCTTTCGCCGGGAAAACCACTCAGAAAATACGGAAAAAACTTCATTGGATCACCATACAATATGCTCCCTTTAACTCCGGGCATGTTGTTGGATGAAAAAAATGTACGGAAGAGGAAACTTGCTTCAATCCATTTTGAGAACAAGAGCCAGAAAAATTACAAGAAGAATCGTGTGGAAAAACAACAAAATACTACAATTGTGAGGATAAAAACGAGGGAGCACCATGAAATCTAATGACTCAAATGCTTTCTCCGAAGCAAGAGAGATGGGAGAAAAGGAAATTGGAAGGAAACTCCAAGACCAGCTTCCAGAAATATCTCCGTAGAATCTCTGTTACTCTTGTGAGTTGAAAAAACACTACAAATAGCAGCCGCTCGGAAGAACGGAGGAATCTTGAAGGTCCAGTGGTTTATACGGTAATAAGAAAAAACACATTTCTTTTGCTCGTAAGATGAGAAAGGAAAGAGAAAGAAAACACAGCGAGATGGGAAAGACTGAATTTCCGAAAATCAGAGAGAGGGAGCCAGAAATATAGAAATAGGGAATTACAGAGAGAGAAAGAGAGAGTGAAAGCGAGAAAACAGAATAAAATCAGACTGGAAACAATGCTAGGATGGAAAGAGAGTGAAAGCAAGTAAAACAGGACAAAATTCAGTAAAACCCAGAGAAAAATGGGTGAGCGAAAGCGAGATAAATGTAAAGCTTAAAAGCAAAGAAACAGTAAAAGTGAAAGCAAAAAAAATCGAAATGATAGTGAACGGGTTTAAGCAAAGGGAGAATGAAATAGAAGAAATAAGGAAAAGAGAGAATGCAAGCAAAAAACAGAGCAGAAGAGAAATAAAAGAAATAAAGAGCAGAGAAAGCCAAAAATCGGCGTTATCTTAAGACTTTACTTACGGATGTATCTTCTCTTTGATCTAAAAATAATTGGGGCTCAAAAATGTAATAGTAATTATTATTCTGGCTCCTAAATAAATAAATAAACGCTTTCCTAGATATTAGTCTGTCCGAATTATCCTTTTGTAAAATGTAAATACAAAAAGGAGAACCATGATCGTTCTACCCCTCCTACAAATTATCTTGCCCACAACTAAACCTGAAACGTGGATGATTCTGCAAATTTTTATTACTTGTAAGATGAGGAGCAAAAGCGGAAGGATAAAAGAGGATAACATGCCTTATGCACATCCTTGGTCTTTTCTCATGAACGAAGTCAGATTCATTTCAAAGGCCAAAAAGAGAAGAAGAAAAAACGGTGGAAATTTACAACCCCCACAAAGCGGGCAGGGTCTTCCTCATTTCACTACTTCCATCCTAGTCGGTATACGCTCATGCATGTCATCTCCCAAAATTCATTGTAATTCAAGTGGAGCCCAGAGAAAAAGGACTTCTACATTCCAGTACATGACGATGCCGTTGAAAAGTAAGGGGCCAAAAGGAGAAGCAGGGATGAAAAAATTAAATAAATTCTGCTTTCTCCCATTTAAATTCTTCTTTTACTTTTTAAATCTGATTTTCCACTTCATAAGTTACACCGTCCTTTTTTCACTGCCCTCCCGCCTTTTTGTACAGGAAAAAGAGATCATATATGAGCAGAGCAGAGAAATGAATAAAGAGATTCCCAGATACGTTTGTATGTGCCTGGGAAAAGAAAAGAAGGATCAAATATTTTATTTGATGGAACGGCCATCTTTGTACGGAAAATACCTGAGCATTGGGATAGCAATAGCCTCATTTTTTACCTGTAATTACTTCTTCGTCCCTTATCCCCACATATAGTGTCACAGAGGGGGAGGACAGAACAAAGGAAAACGTATATATTCCATCCTACTCCCCTTTTGTGCGGCATTTGAAGCAGACAAAGGCAAAAGGGTTAATAGGTATCTATCTAAACAAAAAAAACATTCCCTCTTTGTCTCTCTCGCTCCAGTTTGGAGTTACTTTGAGAGAGAAGAAAATTGTTCACAAATATAAAACAATGCTGAGTTCCAGAAGTTCATAAGAGGGAATGAGAGAGAGACAAAAAATATATAAAGTCTCCAAAAAAAAAACTCCGACTCAAGTTGCAAATGGAAATAAAGGAAGAGAAACATGTTTTATTCTCATTGTTTCACACTCGAGAAGAAAGTCAGGAGAGGAGGGAGGGGATTTTTGGAGGAGGGAATATAAAATAAAGATAAAATAATGTGGAAAAGAGGAAGAATAAACGACTAAAAGTTTAATAATACAATAATACAGAAGAGGATATGAAAAAATTGTTCCCTGTAAATAGAGGCAGAGTTTTTGGTGGGAAGTGAGAGAGAGAGAGAAACGAAAAAGTATGTAACAGCTGTGAAAAGTAAATTTTGTAGAAACGGAAAAGAGAGAGAGAAAGACAAAAAAAACTTGTTTTAGGCAAAAAAGAGGTAGCGTAGGAAACTTTTTCTTTGTTCAGATAGTAGAGAGTTACCGAGTGAGAAAGAAAGAAAACAAAATCCGGAGTCAACTCACTCGTACATAAAAGTATGCAGTGGACTACAAAAAAAATCTGTTCACACTTTAATGCCCAACTCACTCACCTCCTCCATTTTTTTTTTGGTAGGCGTAAAAAATCCTACAACACGACAGAAGAAGAAGAAACAGGAGAAAGATAACATCCACAACACACATGGCATGTATACGAAGTCACATTTTACACGCCAAACAGATTTACTTAATGCTACAGTAAATACTCTTGTGTGAGAGGGAAGGAAAAAGAAAAGGCCAAGCGAATGGAACAGATTTGGTGAAACTACAAATATTTCACAAAAACAAATTCAAACTTCCCCAACTGCTGCCCTTACTACACGGGCCAGCAAGATAATCTTAAAGGATATTTAAGGGAAATAAACGATCGAAAATGGACAAAAAGCAAATTGACATCGCATCCGCCCGATTGCCCTCCATTTCCGTTCCCTTGATTCATCCTCGCCATTTATTCTGCACCATCCGTGCTTTCCAACATGTAAGGGTAAAAATTGACCCATTTCTAAAAAGGAAGATTAAAGGGCACACGGCGCATATATACCGAGAAAATGGTATGGGATGAGAGGATATATGTATGTACTATAATATCCGGAATTTGTATTTTTTTTTAAATTTAAAGAAAGACCAAGGAGTAATTTTAAGGAGTGCTCCCATCATACAAATGGGAGATGGGCTTTTTCAGGGATTCAGCCCCAGTAGTTGCGGTCCATTTGGAGAGCATGAGCAAAAGGGATGCTTTTATCCCTTGGAAGATCCTCCACAAAGGCTGAGAGAGAGTGAAAAGAGGAAAAGGCTTTCCCTACATTTTCTGTTTAACAACACCTGATAAAATACCAAGTGGATAACAAATAACTTGACACCAAAGGAAAATGGGTTCTAAACCACACCATTTTCCTTATCGTGTCACTTTCTCCTCCTCTCACACTTTCTCTTCCACTTTTCCCTCGCTTTCTCTCTCTGCCTTGCTTTCTCTCTCTCGTTCTATCACTTTCTCTCTCTTTCCAACGCTTCCTCTTTCGCTTTCTCTCTCGCTTTCTCCTTCTCTCTCAATTTCTCTCTCTTTAACCCTCTTACATCTTCCCTATCCCGCTAGTTCTCCCTGCTATAGCCGATTTTGGTATAAAAAATTCGGAAAAAAATAGAAAGTAAATTCCTTACACGGGGTAAACATGGGAAGATGTTTACCTCCAGTGATACAGCTTACTGCCAGACCCACCTATGATTACAGATCCCCTCCTCCTCCACGTGTCACTTGATCCTTTTCCCCTCCGCCTTCTTTATCTACTCTTTTGCTCCCTCTTGAACTGGAGTCTTTCCTCCACTTGAAGACACTTGTAGAAATTTGAAAAATAAAAAACATTTTTTTTGTGCCCAACTTTTCCAAACCGGAGGAACATCCTGAAATGAAAGGCTCATCACATTTCACGTCACAATAGCGGAATATGACCATTATTGGCATTCAATACATGCACTTTCCCCGCATATGTGAGTGTGTTGGGGGGGGGAATTCCATTTGGCAAAATAAACACAATTTTGGGAGGTAATCAGAAAATAAATTCCTACTCGAAACTTACCTCTCTCTTCTCATCCACTTGAAATCTCGGGGGGAAGGGATTGTTAGGCAATGGGACGTTAAACCGAGCTTGGAAGGGGATAAAAGCTTGGGGATGGAACAATAGGATAATCACGTATTCAGTAAATATGACGTAAATATGGCACTCGACATTTTATTTCTTGATATATACATATATTTTCTTATATATTGCAAATAAAAAACATAAATGGAAAACAAACAAGTTTCCTGGAGGTAACCACTTGAATATTTGATAACTCTCTTTTCTATTTCTGTCTCCGCAGGTTCCCCTCCAGAAAATTCCAGAAGTGCCATGGTGAAGTAGTACAAAAGGAATTACCTGGAATTTAACCAGCATGAAACAAACGCTTCATACTTGCTGGATATGTAAGAGATGTGGAGAGGGAAACAGAGGATTTTCCGGGAACAAAAATATAATAGAATAAAACCTCACACATCACTTTCACTTGAAAAGGAATATTTAATATTGTAGATTCCCATCCCATTCTCCCTTTTATCAAAATCCTTTCACGTAGAGTGGAAAAATATTATATTTATAAATGCATAAAAACATTTTTTCTGCGAGCAATTCAAATTCCTTTGTTATTTTTCGAATTCTCAGTTTCTTTGTTGATATACAGTTGTATCTGTATCACTTACCTTTAATGCATTTGGAAATGTGGAGAAAATTTGTTTTTTCTAAAATTTCTTTTGTAGTTTATTTCCTCCACCAACACAATCATATATGTGTGTGCACACAGAATAGAGGTAGATAACGAAATAAAAATTCTCTGTATTGTTTTCAGTTTCCTGATCTTTTACATTTTGTATTTAACAATTTTGTATTTTTCTTCTTCATTTCTATAAAACACCGTAAATACGTGTGAAATACTTTTCATAATGTTTTTATTCCTAGCGTTTTTCAAGTTTAAATTCTCTCCATATTGTGTTGTTTTACCCCAAAAACGTGTTTCTCTTTCCTGGAGGAGGCTCTATTAGTACAAGAGAAGTTAATTTTCCAGCCAATTTATGATGCACATATTTGCTTAAATTATTCATAGTTACCACCATTCGATTAAGGATAAAGCCCACAACTAATTCTGCCGCTCTCTGCAGAAAAGCATAAGAAAAATCAAATTAGATTTGGAATTTCCATTTACTACCTGCGTACATAAAGCCTACAAATATACCCGTACATTCCCTCCAATAAGAATATTTTCCCCAGCCTCTACCCATTATTTCCTTATTCCATTAGTACAGTAGGAAGCTCTTTTAGGGCGGAAAGTAAATTGAAAAAAAACACAAGAGTATAAAAAAATCAATTGCCTCGGTAATGATCCTCGCATTTGCATAACAACGTGAGAATAAACAAGTTTTTTTTTGCCTCGGCGGTAGGAAACACCGCTAACGTCTTATAGAAACTATTATCGCTTTCTCCCATAAAATGTGTGTGTGGGGGTTGCTCTTAATAAAAAAAAGAGGGTCAAGCCCTATGGAATATATATAAAAAAACAAGGGGAACATACAAGTCTAAGGTATGATAATAAAATCTGTTGACACTTCTCCTCCTCCACACAATTTCCTTCCTCATTCTCTCTCTCTCTCTTTATCCTTGTCTCTCTTTCTTTCCCTCTCTCCTCCCTCCCTTCTCGAACCATACACTTTGAATAAATAACACCACCAACAAGACAATGTGTGTGTCCTCAATGTCCCGTAAACATAGCGGAGCTTCCCATAAAAAGTGAGCTGGGGTGTAGTAGTATGACTCCAACCACGGGAAAAAAACAGCCCAATGGAGACATACTGGAGGGAGAGGAAAGGAAGAAAATAAAAATGGGAGAGAAAAACCCGGGGAAAAATAATGCCCTCCTCCATACATACCCATATAGATAATGTCTCTTTGTGTACATATTTGCTCCTGATTTTGTTCTCTCTCTCGCTTCCCCAACCACACCAACAACAGAACCTAAGGAACCATTGTTTGGAAGGGAGTGATGATAAGCCAGTCGTATTGTCGTCATAAGGGTTGGGGATGGGAGAAAAAATAAAATAAATAAATAAAATACAAAAGGGGAAAAATAGTGAGAGAACAAGGGAAAAAGTCATAGTCCCATCCTAAAGTACACCAGGAAGGGCAATAATATATAGGGGATTGGGGAGAAATATATAAAAGGCAAAAAAGGTACGACAAGGAAGGACATCCACATCGGTGACAACACACCAATGTGTATATACATGGGGATGTCTATACATATAGAAGATAAGGTAGTTGATCCCAATGTGGAGAAAGTCGTCTCTCCCACTTCCCACTCAAGTCCATAGAAAAAAGTGCAAATGTTTACATACACATATAATATCCCTCCCCCGACTTTCTCCATGTCTCCAGTGCGTAAGAAAGAGTGACAGAATGATGATATCAAATTTTCTCTGTGGTTGCGCTTCATTTCCGCTCAAGTATGAAGTCCCTTGTTGTTCCTCTCCTTTCCTCTCTCTTTCTCTCTGCTCCTTTCAGCACGTGTTTGTATCCAGATATAAAAACATAAGAAAGAGAAGACAAAAGGCAAAGAGGAAGAAGAACAGAGACATAAAAGTAGAAAGTAAGTATTATAAGGAAAAACAACATGGGTAGGGGAAAACAGGGAAGAGACGCAGAGAGAAAGAGAGGGAGACAAAGAGTAAATATATGGGGAACTGTGTCTTCCTCTTAACTATAAAAATATAAAAAGGAAAGACATGACGAGCTTACCGCGATCACCGGAGATAGGGAGTGGACAGAGCGAGAGGAAGAGAGAAAGGAAGAGACAGAGCGAGAGAAAGAGAGGGACACAGAGAGGAAAAAATGCAATAGAGAAAAGTGGAGAGAAAAGGATTGAGAGAGGGGAAGAGAGGTAACTTGTGAAGTTATACCATATGTAAAAATCCGATCCCCTTTGAAAGAGGTACGAGAGACAGGGAGAGATAAAGATGACAATAAATGTCAAGGAGTTTTTAAATAAAAAAGACTAGAGAAAACCATTGTGGCAGGAAAGGGAGAAAGAATGAGAATAAAGGAAGTAAGGAGAGAGGCAGAGAGAGAGAAAGCGAGAGATATGTGAGAAAGAATAGAGAATTTCCCCATTATATATGTGAAATGAGAGGGCGAGGAAAGGAGAGGGCGAATGCATAATGTATTATATGACAAAGGACAATGTGAGAGATACGCGTTAGTAACTACTCCTACTTATAACAGGATCATACCATACTAGCAGACATATTCCCTGAAGGAAAAAACATTTCGGAGGCACTACATATTACCCAAAAAAAGCAGTTAAAGGTACTCTTATTCTTTGTCTTCATTCCCTTTCTCGGGTTGTCCATATATGTATGTACATTGTGTGTACAGTGAGTGGGAAGGTGTAACCGTTCATGTAATTTTCTTGTACACACAAAAACGTTTGGGGGTGGAAGAGGAAATTGGAGAGAAAAGGAGAGGAGAGAGAGAAAGCGAGTGAAAAGAGATAAAGCGAGAGCGAAAGCGAGGGAAAAGAGAGAGAGAAAGCGAGAGAAGAGAGTGACAAAGACAGCGAGAGAAGAAAGATACAGAGAAAGAAAGTGAGGGAAAAGAGAGAGAAAGAACGCGGAGAAAGGAGAGAAAAAAAATAGGAAGAGGAAAAGTCCTAAGACGGCATTTTTGCAAAAATATTGCCATCCCAAAGAAAGTTATTGCATGCACGGGGCAAAAGGTGCAATTCTGCCGCTCTTCCCATCTCGTCTTATCATTTCCTCTTCTTCCCCTTCTCTATCTCTCCCTGTCTCCACTTTCACTCTCTCTCTCCCTCTCCTATTTCTCTCCTATTCCAGGCTCTCCCAGACAATGAATTTCTTGTTCATGCATATGCCATTGCTTTTTCTGGTAGTACTATTTTACACCCGAAAACCGCATCAGCGCCCTACTAACTACTACAGACACACGGGAGAGAGGAAGAGAGGAAAACCATAAACTCACCATGTACTTTTGTTTATATGAGAGAGAAGAAAAACATTGGTGCTGGCATAAATACTTTGGATGGGGGAGGGGTGAAACCACATGGGCATAGAAGCCTACAGAGAGAAAAACGGGACTCATAGTTACTATTCTTGCTAAAAAAAAAGGTATGTTCTTCCTACTTTCTCCATATGAAATTCCGGGGATATGCTCTCGTGCTGTAAATCTTTTTGCCTTTTCCCTACTTTCCTGTTTACTTTCAACATTGCCTTTCCCTACATTCTTCCTCCTTGCCCCTTTACACAGTAATTCACTGTTCCTTCTCCGTTCTTGTCTCTTTGTCTCGTTTTGCCGTTTTTTTACTCTGGATTTTCTTCTTCCTTCTTTTTGCGTCGCTCCTACGGTAAACCTTCCACTTTAAAGTTTTCTTCGGTCATTTTCTCTTTCAAGACATTTAACTTTCTCTTGTTTTAGGCCAGACCTGATTTTTTGGGTCTTTCCCATTTCATTTGAATGCTTCCTTCAGTGTCGTACTTTAATATGCTTTCTCCCCTTTTCTTTCACTACTTCAGGTTTTCCCCTTTTGCAATTTCTCACGTCGGGACGAGGGAGTTAAGTGATTCAAGCAAATACTTTCCCTTAATTTATTTTGGAATCCTCTGGAAAAGAATCTCATTAATGAGCCTCTTGCTCCTTCCCCTTTCTCTCCATAAATTTCCATGGGAGGTACTCACACACAAAGCAAAAGGGGTTCCTTCATAAACTTCTGGCTGCCATCATTAGAAATGGTCGCGATAATTACTTTAATAGGTGTTATTTGTCACTCTCAATTCACTAAATTTGAATGGTTGTAGAAGCATCAGAATAAAAAGCTTCCATTCCTCAATGATACTTTTCACCGAAATATCTGCCTTCGTAGATATTTCATCTGTTGCCGTAAGGAGAACGATATCCATCAAAAGCTTCAAAAAAAAATTCCAGCTAATTCCTACGTTTTCCTATGCAGCAACTTTCTTGCCAAAGTATAGAATAAGCTCATGCAAAGCACGAATGTTATTCAAGCGTTATTGTAATTGTCCAATTTATCCCGCAGAAATGCATGTACTTTCTGCCGGAAACCCCAAATAGGTTTACCACGAAATGAAACAGAATTGCTTGGAATTGTATGTATAAAAATTACATAAAACAACAAAGAGCCAGAGCATGTGTGTGTATTTTATCTGGGAACACGCAAGCTTTCAAAACAATGAGGTTTTTTCTGGAAACGTCCTTGTATAAAAAAAGGTCTTTTCCTATTATATACGTAAAGGGAGAAGGAGAAAATTTGAGTGAGGAGTAAGTGGTAGATAAAATAAAAAAAAACCTTTTATACCCCTAAAAAAAGGTTCGTGCTGACAAATAAGTAAATAAAGGCATGGACACTTTAGCAAAAAAAGTGCCAGAGGCAGTGAGTGCGCAAAAAAGGTGAGATGAAGGTGGTGGGAGACGAGCGTATAAATCTTGTAAACACTGCAATACATATGTGTCTCATCATGCGTGCCATACACGTCATCTGTGAAAACAAAGTAAGTTTTTCGCAAAAAAAAAAAAACGGGAGCGAACGAGGAGAAAGTTACAGGGAAAGAAACACAAGGCCAAGCTATTTCCCCAAGAGATTTCTTCTAGTATAACACGGGGAACACCTATAATTTCTTTCCTCCACCACTTTTTTCTCCCCTTGGCTTCCTACTTTCTCCTACTTACTTTCTCCCTCAGCTTCTCCCACTTCAAAAAAACACATGCATATGCCGGGAAGAAGACGAACGACAAACACTTAAGCTCATCATCACAGCCACTTAACGGACTTGAGCCGACAGGGGAAAAAAGGGGGAAGTGAGGATGACATGAAGTGGAGTAAAGACGAGAACAAAAGGAAGAAAGTAAGAGAGCAAAAAAGATGGGGAAAGCAAAAAAAGACATTTTATGTCGCATCTTGAGGACGTTGGAAATATCTGGGTCTTCTTTCTACAAAATTGAGGGAGGAGGAGGAGAAGGTTATTTCATTACTTTATTAATTAGCTGGAACACACAAGAAGAACAAGAAGATAAAGCTCTTTTATTTTCTCTTTGAGGGAAGTGAATGCACGAAGCGTGCACAATTTCTCCTCCTCCTCTTGGCCCTATTTTTTTCTGTGACGTACAATTTCTTCCGTCTCTCGTTTTTTCTTCCTCTCTGTCTCTCTCTTTCTTAAT
>JAQGBT010005467.1:0-14263 GCA_034698585.1 Disparrhopalites patrizii
CCAGACCGGACCGGACCGGACCAGGACCATGGACCATGCATATGGTCTGGTCCGGACCAGACCATGCCCAGCACTACAAATATACAGTAGACTCTCTCTATAGCGGGCCACCTATAACGGTTTTCGCATTATAACGGTGTACACAAATCCGCCCGAGAGGTTATATGATAAATTCGCTCTCTATAACAGTTTCCTCTATCACAGTTTTTTCTCTTTAACGGGGAAGTTTTGAATCCTCCGCCATGCAGCCTCTCTCCCTACAACGGTTTTAGGCCACGCCCTCGCATACTTCTCTCTCTACAACGGTTTTTGCACTAGCGTTGAATCCCCCGCCGTTTAGCCTTCTTCTCTATAACGGTTTTGGGTCACGCCTTCGCATATTTCTCTGTCTATACAGGTTTTTCTTTAATTTTGAATCCCCCGCCATTAAATGTTTTTCTCTATAACGGACTGGTATTATTCCTTTTACCGGTTATTCCCTATAACGGTTAAATGTAGGTGATGTTTGCCAAACTGTTATTACTGTTATAGAGAGAGTCGACTGAACACATGTGAGCCTAGAAATTCCTCATTGTACCAAAAATAAAAATTCCCTTTGATCTGGCTGACGAACCAAAATAGACATGGATTTTTTTTCCTTTAGTAACATTAGGAATGATCAGGGTTGGAATTCTTTAAGTTTTTTTTACACGCAGCCCCGCAGCTCTATATAGTGTATATTATAAAGATGTTGAGAATCTTTTTTTTTTGCTTTTTTGTACAAAAGTGAAAAGGTGCTTGCCTTGCTGTACTGCACTAATTTTGGGTGTGAGCAGAGATTAAAAACGGAATGTGAACATGTAGAAAGTAATTGGGTGAGGATTTTTTTAAATAATTAATTTTGTGCACTCTTGTGAATAATAACTTTTGCTGGCTATTCTTCTACTATGAAATATTTTTTTTTACTCAAAAATTAATACGCACATGTAATGTGTTCAATATGCATTCGAACTGTGCAGTTGTTACAGATTTTTTGGAGGTGGTGTATGCATTTCTGATTTTTTTTTCTCACTCAAAGCCTTTTTGTACATTTTGTACAGTTTAAAGTGTTCTGCATATAGTCGTATGTGTAGTTACAGTTACGTGCCAGCGACTTGTACGGCTGTAGGTGTAAGATCCTGATGAAATTTCTGGTAAAGGTCTGATTTCGAAGCCTCGTTAGTGAATGTAGACACTGTGAGGAATTTAGTGCTCCGCATGAATCTTGAGTATAATATTCATGAGTTTCCAGTGAATATTCCTGTGAGTCATGATTCGAGTCGATAATTTTTTTTATTTGAGTAATGAATCAAGTTACTGTAAACAGGAAAAGAAGTTTGATTCGTTTTTCCAGGATGAACCACGAATATCGGGGCAAATATTCATGAATGATTTGAATGAATTCGAATCTCAACCTTGATTAATGCTCATAGTTTCAATTAAATTTAGGATTCGAGATTCGAATATTTACAATTCAATAAACAATCAACTATTTGTAACTACAATAAATCGACTTATTCAGATAATTAGAAAGGATTGATAGTTTTCTTGAATTAAACATATTGGCCTATGATTACTGTTTTAAATTTAATTTGAACTGAAATAGAAATTTTAATATTAACTGAACTATAAATTTTAATATTAACAGAAAAACAAATTTTAATATTAACTGAACTGTAAATTTTAATATATATTAACAAAAAAACAAATTTTAATATTAACTGAACTATAAATTTTAATATATATTAACAAAAAAACAAATTTTAATATTAATTGAAATATAAATTTTAATTTGAACTGAACTATAAATAATATTTACTGAAATAAATTCTTTAATATTTACTGAATGAAAAAGCATTATTAATAGATTTACTATAATTAAATTCATATTATGCCACTAATATCCTTGAATTTCTAAACTTCACGCATATCAAATCAAAGCAATGTTATTAAGCAATGCCTATTAACGTTTAAACAGAATTCTGTTGCATATAAATATTGTTTGTTATTGTATGTTTTTTAAAATGTTAAAGCCCGTAAGTCTCGAATTGATGTGAATATTCACTGACAAAAATGAATTTGAAATCAACTCCAATTTTACTCCAATTTGATTTATTCTGTTTTGATTCATATGTAAGCCATCGTTTTTGAAAAGTATGAATGAATCCAAAACATGTGAATGAAAGCCCAAAAACTGTAAAAAAAATGGTGATAAAAAAACAGGAATTTTGTGATTGGAGTGAATCATCTTCTTCTTTTTGAGTCATGCGGAGCACTGAAAGTGAGGAAGGGGTTAGGTCCATCTCGGTTGAAGTTATTATATGAAGGTATAGCATGTACCTCTATATTATATTATATATTTTTGTATACATGAGGAGGCACCTCACTCGCTCGAAAAAAAGTTATACTTTGCTATACTCTTCTTTTGATATTTTCCTCTCCTAGTTTTTTGGCTTATCGTCAGCACTTGTAATTTGAGATGGGAGAGAAAGGAATTATACACAGCACACACGCTGGTTGTCTTATACACTGGGCTTTTTTTTAAATAATAAAACCCTTGCCATCCTTTTTTTTTATTTTGCCTCCTCAACTTTCTTGACTTTCACATATTTACTGTACACTTCTCTCTCCTTGTCAAAGAGGATCGTCTCCGCTCAAAATTGTATGTATGGCGGTTAAGCGTGTTATTAATAATTTCTTTTGTGCACCACGAGTTAATATTAAATTCCCACAAAAATACATTTCAGTGTTGATTACGAGCTTCTTTAAAAAAAAAGTTCTGTACGAGCATTAAGCGGCTATTTTTTCTTTACCTTATTGTGAGGTGAAGTCAACAGCTTGAAAATGAGTTGTATTGTATTACTTGTTTAATCCTTTTATTACCATTCTTATTTCCTTCAGGGCTTGCTGCCTAAATTTTTTTTTGGACAGTATTTTTCTTCTTTGTTTTGGCCATGGAATTTTTTAAATTTTAGTTTGTGGTTGTGAGCAGTGCAGAAATGACCGGCTTTTGTGCTCGAAAAATATTTGTACCTTCATGAAATGTTGCTGTCGCTGTGTTTGACAGGTTTTAATGTGTTCCTATATAAAG
The DNA here is from genome assembly GCA_034698585.1 of Disparrhopalites patrizii. Taxonomy (NCBI): domain Eukaryota; kingdom Metazoa; phylum Arthropoda; class Collembola; order Symphypleona; family Sminthuridae; genus Disparrhopalites; species Disparrhopalites patrizii. Next base: position 3,110 of record JAQGBT010005467.1, read on the forward strand.
TGCAAAAATTTGTGCAATAATAAACAGGAAAGAAAATTATTGGAGGACTTTTCGGACCAAGATCTCTCGGGAGGCAAGCTTGGAGGGAATTCTTAAGAGTGGAATTCCCTTTCAGAGTGGTGTTTTTGGACGGGATTTTAAATGCCACTTAAGTTATTAAAACGGACGAGTAAGCAGTACAATGTGGTCTCTAAAACAACCTTTGTCATCTCGGTGGAGCTCCTTGATAATGGGACCATGGAATGTACGTTGGACGCCGATAGTTCCGGCAAGGATTGTTTACTAAATATTTCTCAACGTCTGGGACTACACCAGGTGAGCGTTGCCTATGGGCAAATACAATTTTTTTGTAAATTTTTTACTAATTTTTTGTAAAATATATTTATATAAATACAAATTTTGTCCGGTGCCTAGTGAATTGCTCTATTAGGCTAAGGTTATCGAGCCAAAGGATATTTTTCGTACAACAATAAAACACCTGTTGTTTCCAAAAATGTCCGTATAGCAATAAATCAAGGGCCCATGAGGCTTTTGCATAAAATGATCAAATATTCACAATTCAAGAAGTTACAATTTTTCAGAGGTGTCCAAAATACTTTAATTGTAATTACTAAATACAAATTACAAAAATAATCGCTGGCTTGAATTACAGAATATCAATTACACTCGGCTGCCTTCCAAATATTTAATTACAAATTGCAAAATACAATTATATTTGTGCCGAACACAAAATACAAACTACAAACTACATCAGTAGCAAATACTGTGTTTAAATACTTGTTTCAATTACCAAATACAAGTAATTTTATTTAAAATACGTATTTTGAATACAAAATACAAATAAATGTATTTGAAATACGTATCATATGCGCTTATTTTCATTTAAGAGCACAATCAACAAATGGCAAATACCGTTTTGCCGGGGTTCATTTTTAAATTACAAAATGCAACAAAATACGTTTAAAATTTTTAATGTATTCAAATTAAAAAATACATCGAGAACACATCTGTATTTGAAAATGCAAATTCAAAATACGAAAATGTATTTTAAATACGTATTTCAAATACATGTATTTTAATTACGATGTATTTTGGCCACCTCTGCAAATTTTCCGTTTAACGCTTTGCGCAGGCCCAGAAACATGTATGTATAGTAATATACCACAGAAACTATAATTTGTTCAAAATTAAAAAAAAAATAAGTTGGTTTTTTATGCATTCACTTTTGCATTAAATAAAAATTGTTCGAAACCGTTTGAATTGAATCAGTCATTCGTGGACGCAATCGGATGTATATTTAACGAGTTTCACGTTCCAAACAAATTTTTTAACATAGAATTGAGCTCAAATTGTTTTTTTTTAAGTTTGAATAAATCTTGCCACACATGCAACTTTAGCTCTTCGTTCAAATTCACGTTCACTCATGGGCCTTTAAGATTGTAACCACTCATTCAAATTCATTCAGAGTCAGTATCAGCAATATTCACAATCAATCCCTTCACTGACAACGGTTCAATTGCGTTCATGCCCGTGCTGGAGCGTTTATTCTTTCTCAATTCATTAACCATTTTTGTACCCAACAATCAATTCAATTCATTCAGCAGCATCTCACAATATGACGCCTAATTCACTCAATTCACTCAAAATGTCTTCGAATTTTGTGAGTGAACGCGTTGAATGAGTGAATTGTTGCATGTGTGAATCTTCTATTAAAATTGTTACATTTTTTGCGCTACCCAAATACAGCAAAATCTTTTTATGTGTTCAATATATGGATATGATCACTTCGGGTATTAAGGACCCTTGAAGATGACCAATTTTGGGTTTCACCCTCGAATTGTTACCACAGCTGTTTTTCGGGGAACGAATTTTACTTTTGTACTAAAGATTTACTTTACTACACTATTAAACATTTGCTTTGTTCACGAGTGTTTGATCCAAATTAATATGTGCATGGAATAATTTTTGTTTAATTTTCCCAGCCCGAATTTTTTGGCCTCCGCTACATCAGTCGTGGAGTTCCACCCCGGCAAAGATGGGTGGAATTGGAGAGACCGCTCAAGAAGCAGTTGGAGAAGCATGCCCAGGACTCTCAATTGAGCCTTGGTGTCATGTTCTATGTGGCTGATGTGAATTTACTCAAAGATGAAATGGCAAGGTATTGAATTACTCGTTGAGTAAACCAAAAAAAATAGCTTCAAAAAAGTGATACCGTATGATACATTTTATAGCCATATACGTATTCGTCTATTTGTAAGTATTAATTGAGATGCCCTTCAGTTGAAGTTGCTTTTTTTTCTTGTCTATGTGTTACTGATAAGGTTCATTAGCAGCTAATTTTTTCCCGGCGGAATTATCTAAACTATCTGCATGTATTTTCCCAACAGATACCATTACTTTCTTCAGCTCAAAAGTGATGTGATAGACGGGAAATTGAACTGTAATTTGGACCAAGCCGTTTCATTAGCAGCCTACAGCTTGCAGGCGGAGTTTGGAGATTATGATCCTGAACGGCATACCATTGAGTACTTGCGAGAATTCGCCATCTTACCCAAGGTACAGATAAGGCGTTTATATAGTTAAATAAATTATCAAGATTTTGACTGTGTTCAGGTTACTTTATTAATTGTATTTTTGGATTATTTATTTACAAAAAAAAAAAGGAATTATCAAGTGAAAGCAAATACGCGGACATCAATTTGGATGCATTGCATGAGGCTGTGGCGAGGCAATACGGCGGCCTCGTGGGCTTCCCTCCGCCTCTGGCAGAAATTTATTACATAATGGTGGCTCAGCAGCTGGACGGATATGGGCAGGAGGCGTTTCCTGCGAAGGATGATGCTGGAAATGAGATTCTCATTTGTGTGAGTTTGAATGGGCTGTTGATCAGAAGACGGGACTGGACGCATGTGGGAGTATTCAGGTCAGTGTAATAAAATAAAAATACAATTCAAGTGGAACTGAAAAGGAATTTCATTTGTAAATCATCAACCGGTTTAATAAAAAAAATTGTAATTACAGGTGGAGTGATATAAAGTCCTTGATTGGGCACAAAAGACTGTTTGTTGTAGAAAAGGCCCAGTCACAGCGAACAATGCAGTTTCATTTCACGGATCCTGAGGTGGCGAAATATGTACGGAAGATGTGCATCCTTCAATCTACTTTTCACAAGCAACACTTGCAAAATGATTCCACAGAGAATCATCGGGGGCAGAGCTATATTGCAACTCATGGTGACACTCCCGTAAGCATTTCGCTCTTCATAATAGTTACAGTATATAAATACGTGGAATTGCAATTAGAAAAAAAAGAGTTGAAGCTTGACTTAAACTGAAGGTATGACGTCCGAATCGGAATTATATTCACATTTTTCAGTATTTTAATCGGAATTAGTATCCATATTTTTGTCATGAAAATATTTTGATTAGAATTTATAATTACGAACACATTCGATATTCAAATTCGTATTCTTTTGACATTTGGATTCCGATACTTTATTGGTACTCGAAAATTACTTCAATTCGTTGCTCATTCCCGCCTTCGGGCAAGTTTTGTTTTGCAAAGTCAAGGTATTGTAACGATGATTTTTTAAATTGGCAGTAATTTAGCTATTTCGTCCGTAAAAGAATCGATTTTTGCAAAATCAGAGTTGCAGAGTCAATTTGTAATTTTGTGTATTGATTTTGCGTTTATTTTAAGCTACAAATTATGTCAGATTGCATTACAAATACATTTTTAAGAGTTTTCGAAAAGTTATTTTAATACGTATTCACATGTCTGAGTATTTTATTAAAATTGTATTGAAATTAGAATTTATATTTTTAGATATCCGAAATTTACATTCGTATTCATAAGTAGGAAAACACGTATTTTAATTGGAATTTGAAATTGTGTTCATAATTAGGAAAACACGTATTTTAATTCATATTTTAATTCATATTTTATCGGATGTCATTCCTGGCTTAAACTGTTAAAACATTGTTTGAAAAAGTGCTTCCATTGTATTTTCCAGGACGGCTCCTCGCAGTTGGGCATTATGGGGAATTTAAGATCCACTCCAGATTTGATAGCCCCAAGCCTCGCCGTTCACAACAGTGGGAGCCAGTACTCCCTGAATAATAATTGTTTTACCGCACATGGTGGGACCAACCTCAGCTCATCGGGCTTTAGCTTGCATTTACTTCAGAACCAACATCAGCCCATGTCCTCCCAGCCTCCCCCCACGACATCACAAAATTTATCTATCAACGTAAATGATCAACAGTTTCATCGCTCCCTGCAAGAACTGTCCCTCACAAGGCCATTTACACCATCAAATATGTTACCGACATCAACAGTCACCACTGCGGAGATGCAACGCTCATTAAACAGCCATAATATCGTTAATGTCAATATGACACCTTCCACCGATGATTTACAGACCATCCAATCATTACTACCAACTTACAGGCAAGCACCTGACTACGAGACGGCTGTGCAACGAAAGTATGGGGTAAATTCCAGTCAGCTGTATTTTGAAGGACAATCAACGAGTACGAGCGAGGTGAGGACTTTTTTATTACTGGCATATCCAACTATAACGTGAATCATACACAACACATGTTTCACAATTGACATTTTTTTTATTCCTTTAGGATGAGCCAATCTACCAGAACGAAATTGTGTCTCAGATTCATAACATCGAGCTACGAGATTCTGCTTCAAAGTCTCAAAAGTGAGTTTTTCTAGTCTGAGATATTTCCTGAATGTAATTAATTACTACTTAGCTGTGCTACTATAAATAATACTTGACGATGGCAAGTTCAACTTGATTTCAACAACAAACATACGTGCACGTGAAGCGTAAAATCAATTTTGTATAATTTTCTAACAAGAATCAATGTGTTCCACGATTTTTTAAAGCTCTGTCTTATGAGTTATAGTTGATAGTCAGTTTGCGTGTAAATGTTGGAAAATTTTGCAGTAAAGCGAAAGTAGGGCTCATTTTTTGAGTTTTACTATCGAAGTTCTTGCCGGAAGTGTGAAATATTCTAAAATTACATGACGTTTCGTGTTCAACTTTATTTTCAGTGTATATTTTAAACAATCAAATAATTGTTGTGTTAAAATTAGCGAGTAAAATTGAAAGTTAAAATTAAGTGTAGAATATCACTTCCTGTGTCGAAATAATTCGACATTGACTTTTGTGTAACTTGAATTTCAAATCAACTTATTGTTATCAGAGATGGCCAAACTGCATCGTGTTTGAAATACACGTATTTAAAATGCGTATTTAAAAAGAATTTTTGTATTTTGTAATTGTATTTTCAAAAACACACATTTTCTGCATGCAATTTGTAATTTGTATTTAAATTATTTACGAGATTTTTCGGAAGTATTTTGCTGTATTTTGTAATTTAACAGTGCACCAAGGCAAAATATATTCTGTAATTTGTTGATTGCTCTCTATAATTTAAATGAATCCGTATGATACATATTTTAAATACATTTGCTGGTATTTTGTATTGAAAATACGTATTTAAATACATTACTAGCTACTGATGTAATTTGTATTTTGTGTTCCACATGAAATACAATTGCATTTTGTAATTTGTATTTTGTGTTCCACATGAAATACAATTGCATTTTGTAATTTATATTTTGTGTTCCACATAAAATACAATTGCATTTTGTAATTTGTATTTTGTGTTCCACATAAAATACAATTGCATTTTGTAATTTGCAATTAAATACTTGGGGAGTAGCAGAATGTAATTGATAACTTCTAATTATAGTCTCTGAGTCTATTTGTCGCATTGTACATGATTCAGCTTAAAGCAAGTGATTTATCTTCCGAGGAGCGCTGCTATTTAGTCACAGGATACGACACATTTGTCTGGTGTGTAAACTCTAATTCCACTTTTACCGTATTATTTTATTTTTTATTTTATTTTTCAGTAGAGTTGAAACGGCCGGGAATGCACCACCGAGTCAGACCACATCAATTCAAGTAGAGGATCCACACATGTACATGTACAAGGCTCCTCCGCCCTACCCTGGGACCAAAATTGACAATCAGGCCCCGGCCACCACTTTGACCTCCGTCCCAGCCGCCCACACTAACCACATGCCATCCCCGAAGGAAGGAAGGGCTGCCATTGAAGCCAATAATGAAGCCTCCCCTGGCACAACGACAGTAATAGTTTCAGGTGCTACCAATGGCGTGAGTATCATCACGAGTGCCCAAAGTCCAGCCCTGGACAAACAGAATCCCGGCGGAACTCCGCCACAGCCCCAAGCTTCCCCTTCACCATCGGCATCTTACACCGGGCAGAGTAGCAGCGCCAGAAGTAGTAGTGCAAGTCTCACGAGCAAATCCGCCTCCGGCAAGAAGCAGTTTAACGTCAGTGCCGCCACAATTAATTCGGCCCTGTCCTCCGCAACTAATTCCAGCTCAAGTCTGCAGGGGAAGTACAGCAAACATGTGGGGAAAAAGGATGGGATTCCCCAAAAGGGACAACATCGGCATAGCTTGGATGAGAAGAATAAGGTAATGTGGTGGTTGTTTAAGCAATACTTTGGCATTTTATTTTATATATAAAATAAAATATATTAATGATTATAACCATTGATTACATTGCAGGAAGGGAAATTGTATGGGAAACCCATCGATACTAATATATTGGATGAATACAAAAGCATTCCCAGAGCTAAGCCCAATCCGAGTTTTGTGACGGCACTGAAGAAGGAAAATTCTAAGCGAAACAGGTGAGCGAAAACGTTTATTTTATGCTGCTTTGCAAGCGTATATTTGTGAACTTTTGCTTCACTTTTCAGTGTAAGATTTTGCAGTGTCTTTGATTATTGTTATTATGCTGGAACAGGTACCCAAACATACTCCCGTACGAGGATAATCTTATACGTTTGAACGCAACGCGCCAGAATCCCACCGGCTATATTAATGCTTCACCGGTTTCCGTAAGTTACATATGCAATTTATCTCCACACTGCCTCAATATCAATCAGTTTAAAATATTTGGGACAATTGTTATTCAACACTGATAAAAACGCAAAACGCAAATTAAACAATTTTATAAATGAACAAATTTTTCAATTTCTTGCATATACTATTTATTTGTTTGTTTTTGTATCTAAAATACGTATTTTAAATGCAATTATTTGTATTTTGTAATTACAATACGTATTTAAGTACATTACTAATTATAATTACACTTTTATGTATTTTGTATGTTCTGTTCGACTCAAAATACAATTGTAATTTGTAATTAAATACTTATGAAGTATAGCCGAATGTAATTGATACTTTGTAATTAAAATCTCTGAGTGTATTTGTATTATACGTAATTAGTATTTGGCACTAAAGTATAATGGCCATCGCTGCAAATTTTCTACTTTACTCTCGATATTTTAAGTATGTAATGAATCGTGGGTGGTTCTACGAGCTAAGCCGTATTGTTGGTGTTTTTTTTTCTTCAGGCACATTTAAGTGGAAGGGATTGGAAGTACATTGTTGGGCAAATTCCACTGGCGGGTTATGCCCCCGCTGTGTGGCAAATGATTTGGGAGACGGAAGCCAAAATTATAGCTGTTTTGGAACGTGATTCAACATCCCCGTTCTACCCACCGGAGGGTTCCACGCCTTACACATTCAATGATGTGAGTTTTATAAAAAACATTTTACGTACATAAATGGTAATTCTTACTTAGCAGATGTGTGACACAGTTTTAGCTTGCAACTATACTTTCCGATGTAACTATGTATGTATATGTACTGTTTCTAATGATGATTCTGATCGTATAGTTTCAAATTGCTGAAAACAAAGAAAGGACCAGCAACAGTGCCACAATTGCCAGAGAGTTTACTCTTACATATTTGCCAAAAAAGAAGCAGCGAAAAGTTTGGATTTTGCCCTACGAAGATGAATGGAAAGATGATGTTCCAATTCACACGGAGCATTTCCTTTGTAAGTTCCCGCTATATGTCAATTGCAATTCCGCACTTTTAAATGTATAAATGCAAAAGTTATGTAACGGAAATTATATGCAATAAAAAAATAAGTGGATGAAATTGCATTTTTTCTTGAAGGTTTCCTGGAAGAGGTCAATTCTATACAAAGAAGAGTCAGCGATCCGAGCACTCCCTTGGTTGTTTTTTGTGGCACGGGCGCTGGGAGAAGTGGAGTTCTTATCCTCTCCGATTTGTTGCTCCACGCCGCTGACTCAGGACATGTAAGTTTTGTTAATGGTGTTAATATACATATAGATGATGATTTATAAAAAAAAACAATGATATTTTTTTTATAATTAATAAATATGACTTTTTGATGATCCACAGAAATTACGTTGTGATAACCTGCTGGACGAATTACGAAAGCAAAGGATGATGTTGATTTCTTCCGCCCCACAATACGCCTTCGTCCTTCATACACTGGCTAAATATTTGGCCCAATCTCGACTGATTTAAAACGTTTTTGCAATGTCACGGAGAAGGAGCATTGTTGTTTTGACTAATTATTTTGTGTATTCTGTTTTTTCTATAGACGTCTCCCTCTCCCTTCTTCTGTAGCGAAATACTTTTGTGAGACGTGTCATAGTCTAAACCATGTATAGCCTTTTAGTATATAATTATTAGTTAACTTTAGAACATTTTTATTTGAACGTGTTGTATCCGTTTTAATCATGGTTGTAAACACATCCGGTCGAATTGTTATTTTAAACTCGCTTCCCAATATAATTTTGTTTTTAAAATCGAGAGAATAATTGTAAAGGTGTCAATATTGTTATATATTGAATTTGAAACCAAGTATTTTTTAAATTGTTGAGAGTAGCTAATTTAGTCATCTTTACTTTTTTTTTGGAGAACCGTATGTATTTAAAAAATGTGATCTCTTAATGTGCAGCACATTGGCATTGTTCTGTATAGTAGAGCACTTGACTGTCTTTTAGCTATGAGTTACGTTCATTTGTGGATGTTAAGAAATTTTTACGATTTTAATAAAACTGCATATTTTATACATGTATTGTACGAGCAAAATTTTTAAAATGAGTGAAATCCCATATAATTCAAATTGGGAAGTATTGATCACAGAAAAATTCATAGAATATAAGCTCCAACAGTGACCGTGCCGACCCCAGACAATAGAAATTTCTTGGGAAAACGTAGCCCCGCATTTTTTTAGTCTAACGTTTTTGCGTGATCGTAAAAATTTCGTTGATCGGGTGATTAATGGTTCCCGGAAGATGTGTCACAGTACTTTGCCCATAATAAAATTTAATTCTCGGGAAATCCCTATCATCTAGGAAAGTATTGGATGATAGGGAAAGTATTGGAGTCATTGGGGCGGAAAGGATAGCGCTTGGCGACTGACTCTTGAATTGGGAATGAAGACATCTTTTTATCAGCAATCAAGTTAATCCTACAAAGCATAATACAGACTTTTACTCACCCGTATAAAGGCTCCGACTATGTATATACATGTATAATGTCGTTGCTCGCTAAAAACATTTTTTATCATATATAAAGTATGTTATGAGCATCCAAATAAACAGTATTTCGTTTCTCACATAATATAGCTACACATATGTATTTTAAATGTAAGGGACACATATGTTATTGTGCGTATGAAAGTCTGAAAATACGCACCACTCGATGCACCTACAAAAAACACTATGTATATGTCAGTAAAAGTGAATAGGAGGGGATGCTTTTATTAATAATAAATACGATTGGCAATTAAATGTGAAGCATTCACATGAATTTTGCGTGTGTTGCGTTTTCGCGGAACTGTTTTCACTTTTTAAACGATTCCCAGCAAATATACATGGTCTAAAAAAATTTTATGACGTGCTTAACTCCTAATCTATTTGTTTTGACCAATTTTTCCGGAGTTTGTGACGGAACTTTTTGGGGTATAAAAAGACCGGTCAGTGGTCGAATGGGACCAAACAGGAATCTAAACCTTTGCATTCTGCACTTACTGGAACTTGCCCGTTTTTAACCATGAAACATTTCATCGTCTTCGCTGCAGTACTTGCTGTAGCATTTGCAAGTAAGAACAACAATTTTTTATTATATTATTTTTCCATTTTTTAATCTGAATTTCATACTTCAAGAACCAAAATTTTGAATAGCTTTTGCAGGAATTTCAATTTAGGACAAAATTGTGCTGTAGTAAATAAATGGTACTTATCTTTGCAAAATTATTTTCTATAAATTCCGATTACATAATAATATAACCACAGTGGGATGGGTCTCTTTATAGCAGAATTCTATATAACAGCATAATGTTAAAAAAAATTATAACATCAGGTTTACGCCGCTGATATATAAAAGCATGTTAAATTTGATTCCTATAAGAGCATTAGCCAAACATTTCGTTATAACAGCTAAATTTCTGGCTCCGTTGGGTGTCGCTATAACCAGACTCGGCTCTATTCTGTATTTACAATCGTTTGTAAATATGTTAAAATATATTTGCACTGATGTAATTCGAAATTTTTTGTTATACGCTAAAAAACCAAATTATGGTCGTTAAAACTAAATTTCAAGTCAAAAATTAAGCTTTCAAATAAATTTGTAATTTCAACCTTGCATACAATTATCCTTGTGTATGAATATGTAGAGGGAAACTGATATTTTTACATTTTATTGCAATGCTTTTTGCTAACTTCAATTTTCAATATATAAAATTTGTTGTCTATTTAAAAAAATTTGTTTCTCCACAGAATACAATGGCGCGACGAACCAAGCTGGGCTGAACCTCATCAAGGAATTCGAAGGCTGGCGGCCAAATTTTTATAAGGATCCTGTGGTAATTTTTGAAATGATTGTTGATTAGTTGCAAAATTAGCGCAAAAAACTGAATTATTCTGTATATATTCAGTGGAGTCTCTATGTAACAACTCTGAATGGAACGGCGAAAAATATTTTTACAGAGAAAAGTTATTATTTAGAACACAAAATATGTAGCTTATATGTACAAAGGCGGGAAAAATAATGTTGTTACAGAGAAACGTTGTTATAAAGAGACTCCACTGTGTATATATATATATATATATATATATCTATGTACGAAATCAATGTTCTTGCACATGTGTTGGCAGGGCATCAAAACGATTGGCTACGGCCACGGCTGCCACGCCTTCCCCTGCTCA
>JAQGBT010005468.1:0-14261 GCA_034698585.1 Disparrhopalites patrizii
CAAGAAAATAGAAGGAACGAGAGAGAAAGAGAGAGAAAGAAATAAGAGTGAAAGATAGCGAAAGGACAAGAAAATAGAAGGAACGAGAGAGAAAGAGAGAGAAAGAAATAAGAGTGAAAGATAGAGAAAGGACAAGAAAATAGAAGGAACGAGAGAGAAGGGCGAGAAAAAAGAGAAATGGTGAGAGAAGAGAAGGAAAGGGAGACAAAGGAGACGGAAAGAAAGTGTATTTTTGCACAAACGTATGCAATGTGGGCAATATTAACAACAGTTCTATGCAAGGAATTACGTGTTTTCGTGTACTTTTTTCCACTTGCTTTCTCCCTCTTTCACTCTTCGTCTTTCCCCTCAAATTTCCTACTCCTTTTCTACAATTCCATTTCCCTTTATTTGAGGTTCCGTTTTTTCTTGGCTCTCGTTGTTATTTGGTAGAGCAAAAAGCACATGTGTGTGTGCTGGTTTGTGAAGTGTAAAAGGAAGGAGAGAGAGAGAATGGGAGAGAAAAAAAATACCACAGGTACGAAAATAAATACTTAACGTGGCATGGTGTGAGGAGCGCTTTTTGTTGTGAGAAATGATAACCTTTTGCTCGGCTACATGTTATTTCTTACTTAGTACCAGGTTAATTTATGGGCTACCTCCAGCATCAAGAATGCTCTTGTCGTGTCTGCATTTCCCCCCATTTGTGTGTTTTTTCCCTCTCCTTCACCGAGGAGAAGGAGGGAGTTCGTTGTAGTTTTGGGGGAATATAATATAATGGTAAAAAAATACAGGCCCTCCTCTCCCTCTTATAAGGAATGCATATCGTGATTGTGTATGTAGCCATTTTTTTACCCGTCCTGTAAGACCCCTTATGCCTTACGCACGGGCTACCTTTACCTTAAGCCTTGAACAATGAAGGTTTTTTTTTTCACTTCGTCTCAAAAGAAACAAAAGAAATCCCCGTTTTTCTCAGGTTCACTAATGTTATTTTCTCTGTGAGAGTGTGTGTATAATAAAACTTTTTTTTTATCCTTTACGATTTTCTCCCTTCCTTTTCTTGCATTTTCCCTTATGCAATTGGGTGTGTATTGTGACGTTGGTCCATTGAAGGGAAAACAAGGGGGGAACACGCATATGAGGGAATGTAAAGTCGTCCCACTTTTTTTTTCTCCCGGGGAAACCCACTTTATTCACGAAAAAAGGTGAAAGGAGGACACGGATTTTTCTTGGTGGGTGAAGGAATAGAACTATTTTATTGACACTCCTAATGAGTGAGGAGAAAGAGGGTGCTAATTTAATCCAAATAGTCAAATGAAGGCACTGAGTGGGATGGAATGGGGATTGAGGAAAATTAGGAGAATTACAGAGGTACACGGGAGGAGGGCTAGTGAAAAAATGGAGATCTTGGGATATGCGAGAAGGAACAATATGAGCAAGACCAGGAGCTGAGAAAGGAACAGGAGAAGAAGACGAGTAGGAGGAGAACTGGATAGATTCGCAAAAACAGAGTTTAAAAACAGAGAAGAGCAAGACGAGGACTAAAGAGATAAACCAGATGAGAACTGAAGAGATAAATACAATGAGAACTGAAGAGATAAATACAATGAGAACTGAAGAGATAAATACAATGAGAACTAAAGAGAAACCAGAAGAGAACTAAAGAGATAAACCAGAAGAGAAATGAAGAGATAAATACAAGGAGAACTAAAGAGATAAATACAAGCAGAACTAAAGAGGTAAACACAAGGAGAACTAAAGAGGTAAATATAAGCAGAGCTAGAGATATAAACCGGAAGAGAACTAAAGAGATAAATACAAGCAGAACTAAAGAGATAAATACAAGCAAAAATAAATAGATAAATACAAGGAGAACTAGAGATATAAACCAGAAGAGAACTAAAGAGATAAACTAGAAGAGAACTAAAGATATAAATACAAGGAGAACTAAAGAGATAAATTCCAACAAAAATAAATAGATAAATACAAGGAGAACTAGAGATATAAACCAGAAGAGAACTAAAGATATATACCAGAAGAGAACTAGAGATAAACCGGAAGAGAACTAAGGAGATAAATACAAAGAGAACCATGGAGGAGGGCAGGGGGAGAACCCGAAAGATAAATAAGAGGAGATATGGATAAGAAAGCAAGTATAGGCTTCAAAAAATGTGAAAGAATGGTACAGATAGAATAGGAAGACGACGAAAAAAAAATGATGAGGAAGAAGAATAGAACTAACAATAAGAAGAAGCATTACGGAAGGAGCCAAATTTGCTGGAAATAGGACTGATTCCTTCCCAGAAATTGAAAGAGCATACTCCTGTTTCCCGTCTCTTTAATTGAGGGAGCAGAAGTGTGCAAATATGTATCTCTCCCCTCCGTCGGAAGAAGTAGGAAGAAGAAGAAAAAAGTTTCTTCCCAGACTGGTGTGGTGGGAGGAAATATAATAACTGGAATTAGGAAAAGTGTGGGAAGCGTCGGTGGGGATTTTGAGAAGTGGAGGCGAGAAAGAACAACTTGTTACCTCGTTGTGGTTTCAATTGTTCTTTTTTTTTTAGGTCGGTGTGTTTGTGTGTGTGTGGTAAGTGAAAGTGTGTGTGTGTGTCTGCGTGTGAAGGAGAGAGTGCGTAGGTCCCGAAATATTTAGGTATATAGGGGTAAAGAGAGGGGCAAAAAGTTGATGGAGACTAAGAAGTGTCTGTCCCGAAGAGTAGTTGATCGGTGGGGAAGAATGGATATTCTTGGAAGAGGGGAGAAAAGGAGAAGAAGCAGAAGAAGAAGATGAAGTTTTTTGGGGGGAAGGAGAAAAGGAAAAGAAGTCTTTTTTCTCCACAAATACATACAACAGACCGAGTCGTATTGATCTCTTTAGGAGAAAGCACACGCTTATGAGAGATGAAAAGATGAGATTGGCCCAGCAGTATCCGGCTAGTCATCGGTGTTATAGCTATCGTTATAATTTCACTATAGGTCCAGGAATAATAGTGTGCAAAACACACTAGCAGGAGTGGTCGAGTAGGTGGATGATGCTGATGGCAAAGAGAGAAAGACCACGAGAGAAAGAGAGGAGAGGAGAGGGAGAGAGAAAGCAGTTCGTCGATAGATGGGAAAATCAATAGGGAACAAGCAGTGCGCAGAGTAGAAGACGAAAAGGTTATTACAGAGAGAAAGCGGAGAGAGAGAAAGAGAGTGAGAGAGAAAAGAGAGGAAGAAACAGAGAGAAAGTGAGTGAGAAAGCAAGAGAGAGAGAGAAAACTGCTTAAAGTTAGCTTGGCGGCGGCTCCTACTTTCATGCTTGTGGCTGTATATATACGAGTCCTATTTGTCTTTTTTATCTCCTGGAATTACTTGCTAGCCACCTAAAATTGTTGGGATGCTTTCTCCAAGTTTTCTCTCCTTCCTCTCCACCCTTTCTTTCTCGTCTTCCTTTAATTCTCCCTATTTTTCTCCTTCCTCCTCCGGGCTCCTATAATGTCCTTATACTTCCTTCAAACTCCCACCGCTCTCTCGTCCCCTCTCTCTCTCTCTCTTTTCAGAAATAACGTGAGAACTGAAAGGCCATTCACAAGGACACGACGTTTGGTGGGAGTGACAAAAAAAGAACCTTCACACACACACAAAACAAATTATTATAGGAAAATGAATATTAAAAAAATGTGACAACTCCCTTTGGACTTTTTGATGGTACTATAGCACACCCAAAAAAAAAGAGATGGAAGTTGGGCGGTGCACTTACATATGGAGACTCATACCTTGTGATTGGATGTAATCCCTTAATTTGTAATTATTCTCCGTGTCTTCAGACTTTTCCTTTCTCTCTCTCTCCCTCTCCGTCTTTCATCTCAATAAAGAGCCTCTTTCGAATGCTTTGTAGTAGCGTGAGACTCATCAGGAAAAATTCCTCGTAATTCATTCTTTTCCCTCCATTCCTTCTCTCCTGTCTTCCTCTCCCCCTCTCCCTCTTCCCGTCTTCTCGTTCGTGCGTGCTCCATGAGTAAACGAAAGAGAGCTCAGAGGAGAAGCATTCATTAAAGTATCAAATGAGAGGACTTGTGTGTTTTTCCCCTCTAATATTACTTAAGCCCGTTGTCGGCGGGCGCGGAGAGGGTAAGGAAGACAGCAATAAAGACGGGGAGAAAGACAGATAGTGATATATGGAATGAGTAGACAGAAATAAAAGTACGAGAGAAAGAAAGAGGGAGGGAGAGAGAGAGAGAAAGGAAGAAAGAAAGGAAGTGTGAGAAAGGACAGAAAAGTGATAGAGAAAGGGAGGAAATCAGGATGTATTGTTGGATGGCTTTTACTGCCCGGGCTCTCATTATGGTTGATGCATTCCCAACACTCCTAATTGCAACAAATATCCTAGAGGCAAAGGGATAATTAATATCCTTTCGTCCGCCCGTTTCCTCCTTCATCTTTTCCTTTTTTCCTATCTCTGTCCTTGTCTTTCTCTCCTTTCTCTCTCTCTCTCTTCCTTTCGCTCTCTCTCTCCTTCTCCATCTCATAGATCCGCCTGTGCTAGTATTGAACATGATACACAGAGATGTAGGACAATTAATGCGGATATATACATCATCATGTATTCTCCTCCTGTTTTTTCCTCCCTTGAGTAATAGAGGCTAATAACATATATTTACGGGGAAGGAAGATGGGGGGGAAAGACACAGATAAGGCAATAAGAGGAACACAGACATGTAGGGAGAGACTGTGTGTGAAAGCAAGACAGCAACCTTTTCCGTGTGTGTCAAGTCTTTTGATTTCTTTCTCCACTGTAGTCATTGTCATTGTTCGGGTTTGGGAGAGGGAAAAGCGAGAGAGAGAGAGAGAGAGAAAGTCAGAGGAAAAGCAATATTTATCAAAGACAATTGAATGAAACAAACATGAATTGAGGATTTCTGCTCTAGGCTTCTTCCGAGGTGTAAAATGAATCCGTAGGATTTACACATGCGACTCCCGTCACTTTATCTCGTGTCTACGAACGTCACAAAAAATTCCGGGGACAGCGAGCTGACTTTCTCTTGCTTTCTCTCGTCCTCTGTCTCCTTCTCTTACTTTCTCTCTCTCTCACGCTGCTGTATTCGAGCATGTACAACATCCCTTTTGCAGAGACCAATGTTATATACGTAAAAAAAAAAGATGTAAGCTGAGAGTATCAATCACGCTCAATCACAAACTTCTCCTTTCTTTCTCTCTTTCACTCACACCACACCAGCAAGTGTTCTTTGCTTTGACTACAGGGAGGAAAAGACGGGGATTTTATATATTTTCACAAATAACATCACAACTTCAATCCATTCTACCCCTTTCTGTGCCCCGTCCTCCCGGCCCGAGGCATCCAGTATTGGGATGTGACACTCATAAATAACCTTTCTGGAGGGAAATACATGTACGCATCACGTGAACGGAACAAAAAGCTCCTGGAGTACACACATTCCTCTATTACGTCCAAATACGGGTTCTACCATATGATGTGGGGTTGTATGTATATTTGGATGTACATATGTGACTATATACGGAGAATATAAATTTAATTTTTTTTCCTTCCATTTGTGTTTCTGGATGTTTAGGTCAGCCCGCGGTAACTACGAGGCCACATTTTCAAACCGCGAGCTGGGAGACCAAATTACTGAGATTCTCAATAATATTCGAACAAATTATGATAAAAGAGTACGACCCAACTACGGAGGTAAGTCATTTTCCATTCTTATTTCTTGCTTCTTTTCCTTCGTTAAATGACATGTTTTCCAACGTAAAATTGAAAGGATAAAATGTGATAAATGCAATCTTTTTATATTTGTTTTAAAAAACCATATTTAATTGCTTTTTTTTTAAACAAAATTTCAAATGCGATTCTTCAGCTCATCAAGTTATAGGGGTAAATATTTCGTCCCTTTCTACGGAATCTATAAATATTTCCTATTGACAGGATTTTTGTACTCACTAAAACTTTATTTTGTCATGCTTCCTACGAAAGTAGTGAGCCCCGACTTTGTATCGATTACAAGTTTAGATATGAAACAAAAGGATTGGAGGGATAAATAGGAAACAAATGTCTGGGGGCCTAGAAACTTTTTTTTTTCCTTCCAAACACTGCCGGTTTTTATTTTGAATTCCAAAAGGAAATGGAAAAGAGCCTTAAGGAAATCGGTTTTGAGAGTTCCCTTTTGAAATAATAATAAAAATGGGGGGAAAGAGGGGCTTTATATGTATGAGATGTAACTGGCGCTACTGGTAGGACTATATTTTTCTCCTATTACACAAAGAAATATATGGAATGGAAGGGAAGATGAAAGGAAAACATTTAAAAAGTGTTCATTTCCTTGATGGAAGAAACGGTAGTCGTCGTTCGTCGTGGAGGAGTAATGGAAACAGCGATGTGTGTGTCTGATGCTAATCACTGCCACTCTTCAACTTGAAAGGCACTTGAATACTCACTCTTTTCTCTGCCCCTCCGCCTCCCCAAAAATTTATCAATGGGATCTCTCTCTTCCCCTCCTCCATTCCACCTAATAGTTTGTGAGTGCAAATAACTAAGGTGAAGGAGATAGGGAGGAGGATACGTAACATCACATATATATTCCCATTATTACAACTATTACTACTTCCATTATTAATTTTCCTTTCCCCCCCTCCTCCACCCTCCTCTTTCCCCTTTACGACTCCATTACCACCAATGGCTCTTCCTACGAAATATACGAAACAGGTGATTGCTATCACCTCTTCATACGTAATAATCCGTGAGTCCTATATAATAACCCCCCTAGAAGAAGAAAAAATACTTGATGAGACTGAAGAATGACATTTGCAATTTAATATTGTCAACAGTATCACGTTCTATGAAGCTCCAGTAAATAAATTAGATTCCAAAGGGCTTTACGTGCTAAATCTAATGGTATTTCCACATGTCAAGAAGGAAGTAATCAGCTTGTTAAAGGGATCCATGGATAAAAAAAATTCAATTAGGTTTTGTTCGTTTTGGGGAGGAAGGGAATTAGTATTATTAATTTCTTGTGGTGAGGGGGAAATAAGTCCTTTTTTTTCAAATCTTTTTACCTTGAACCACATAGGAGATGGGAGGAGATTATAGTAATGAAGAATACACATGATGGACGGGTGGGGGGACGTGATGACAGGCTCCAGGAATTTGAGTAGGCATTAGGAATACCCAAGAAAATTAGGGGTGACTGGGTTTACGGTTGTATGTTTAAGCCCATGTACGTAATAAAGGATTAGATACGTGGAAATCCCAGCACCAGGAAATATGGGGTAAATCCCCTGTATTTGTCCACAAGGATTTTCATTCATTGGAAATTGAAAGAAATATATGTTCTAAGAAGGGGAAAAAAAAAGTTTTTCAATAGGGGGAATAGTATGTAATTTCAAGACTCTTGAAAAAGGAAAAGAGATGGGGAATTATGCAGTGAATTTTTCTTTAGAGATTTAGAGAGAGTGAGGAGCAAAAGGAAAAAAAATTACTTGTGAGGTGGTGCAATCTTGTGTGAATTCAAAATGCCACTCGTGATGCGGAAGAAGGGATTCTCTCCCTCCCTCTGCGTACGAATACATAATAAAACTCACACTGGCGTGGGTTGACACATAAAGGTTAGGACACGATTTGTTGCAAAATTGGAGGGAAGGTCCCCAAAGAAGGGAAAAAAATAGTTGGGATTGTAGGCATTGTGTGTTCGGGTAAAATTCAAGGAATTCTCTCTCTCTCTCTCACACACTAATACCATAGTAGTAGCTCCTCCATGTTATTTTCTTGTTCCAAGGAAATCTTCTACCCGGTTCGAGGAACAGGGAGAATCGGGGGGAAGGCATTTCGGAGGAAACTGAGGGTTTTAGTAGTAGGCGGAATATCAGTAGGTCAACTATCACGGGAACTACACCCCCTTATTATTATTATCAGAGAGGAGGCAGAAGAGAAGGGAAGAAAAAGGGGGAAAGATTTGTTTGAAAAAAAAGTTTTGTGAGAGAGTTTAGAGAGAGAGGGAGAGAGAGAGGGGGAAAAAAAGATTTGATCATTTGACTTTTTATATCGTACTTACATGTACTTTAGCCAAGTTGTAGGTGCAAGAAGGAGAAAGTCAAAAAGGAGGGGAAAAGAGAGCAAGGAAGGAATAGAAGGAGGAAGAGGAAAGGCACTGAATTGATCAAAGTTTTTTTCCCTCTCTCGTTCTCAGAGTGAAAGAGAAAGAGAGAGAGAGAGGATGAAGGAGAAAGTCTAGTGAGAAAAACGATTTTGGTGCATACACCATATCCTTGTACCAAGTAGTGGAAATGGATATTGGCAGCCAACCAAACTTTTCTCAATGGAATTTTTAGCACATACGCACTGTATGTGTTGAAGAAATTTGGAAAGGAAGAGAATGAGAGAGAGAGAACGAAATAGACGGAGAAAGCTCATGTATTTCCAAGTAGTAGTCATTTCCCGTTACTAATTATTTCAGTAGAAGAGGAGATCAAAGTTTTTCAAGGCAAGTTGTCAAAGCTTGTTATTCCCCTTTAAATAAGTCTGTATCATTATTTTCCCCATATTATGTGAATCACCTTCTCGCTCCGGGGATCTCCACTAACTTTCTCTCTCTCTCTCTTGCTCTTTCTCTGTACCATGTAATTTCTTGATCACTTTCTCCTACCAATCTTCTCCGCTGGTGATCGAGCCCGATATTTATTCTTTCGGTAACGAAATAAAGTTACTTTTCTTATCCACCTTTCCCTTCTTAACTTGTCTTTTACTCCGACAAAAGCTAATTTATAACCTTCTCCTTTGATGACTTCAAAGATTATTCTTCGTTATTTAATACAGCTGGAATAAATTCAATGATAAAAATAAACTTATCAGGAAGGAAGTTCCTTGGACAAATGGGGAAATGCGGAAATTGCAATTTTAATAGAAATTAATTAAATTGTACTATAGATACATTTACATTGCATAATTATGTGTGAGTAGGGCGCCTCCGTAAATTTAATTATCTCAAACATGTGGAAATACCAAGGGCAAAATTCAAAATTAAAGCACGTAAAATCCCTGAAACTAAATTATTTTATGTGGTACTAAACGATGGAATGTTTTTTCTATTTCTAATGTAAATTGAACTGCTAAAAATGACTTGGGAGCGATTTGTAACCAAGCATTCGAGCAAATAGATGCAATGTATACTTTTAAGTAAACGCGGGAATATTACAATTGAATATATGATGATTGCATGTAAATTTCTGAATAGTATTCTGTGGCAAAAAAAATGACAAATATATGTTTGTGTGCTAAATAATATTGACCATGAAGGGCTTGATAGTGACATGATAAGTATGGGTGGTATAATGTAAGGTGAACCGGTGATGGTTGGAGTGACCATGTACGTCCTCAGCATTTCCTCTCTCTCCGAAGTCGAAATGGTACCAAAATATACACACAATACACATGATATAAAATAAATAAAAACTGTAGAATAAGACTATATAATCTATTAGCTATCTCTATCTATCTATCTATCTATCTATCTTGAAACGCATGAGATTATCTTTTAGAGCCAGTTGAATAATGACTGATATCTATCTATACTTTTGAAACAAAAAGTCTTTTTTTTTCTCAATTTTCTCCTCACTCTATCTCTTTTCCCAGCTCCTTGTTCAATCCCATTTTTTATTTATTCTGAAACTACTTTTTGTTCATGCATCTTCTAATTTTTTTTGACATTTTTTGAGCTCTACATTTGATCGTCTGTAAATATCTTTATCATTCACGCTTGTACATAATACCCAAAGTTTTTGTTTCCATCTACTTTTTCCGTTAAAATTTTTCACTCATGAACAATTTATACTGTCGTATGCCTACAATTGGGAGATATTTTCCCGGTGTGGGCCACAGTATAACGTAGATTTCATTGTAAATTTCGGATCACAATAAAAAAAACCGTTCAGTCAATGTGATTATATTATTTCTCTATATTTTGATGCTGGTCACTACACAGTCCTGTCTCTGTTGTACATTGTGCGTATAACTTTAAAAAAATATAACTTGGAGAGCACAAATACACATCTTCTAAATATTTGTGTATCACAACAAATTGTAGAAAGTATCACTGAAGCTCTCCGCATTGTAGTCACATTTTACACATTTAGTGCAACCAACCACACATGCGGAATTTGTATATTCACATCTCTGGTATCACTTTACCCCATTGAGTTTATTCCCCAACCTTCCTCGTCAACTATCTTTTTTCCCATAATGCGAAAAATTTCTCATAATCCCTCTCTTTCTCTAGGCCCTTCCCCTTCTAAAACCTCTCTTTCTCTCGTATTCTCCGATTCTCCCAGTTAATTGTGGCCCCTAAAAAGGATTAATACCTCCATTTGCCCTTATTCAATCCAAAAACTTTCACCAAAAAAAAAGGGATACATTCAAGAAGAACTTATGCCAGACAAGTATTAATATGACCCTCCATGTTGCCCCCTGATGACGTCCATTGCTTTGATTTACTCCCCAAAACTCTTTCCCCACTCTTACCATGGAGATGTATCCATATAAAATGTATAAATATGTCATTCCAAGCATTGGAGCCTCATATACTCCAATTCCATCTATGTATGAAAAGGTTCCGCTCCTCTTGACCCACTTTTTGACCTTGTGAAAGGAGGAAGGGGAAATAAATGAATGGGTCCACAGTTCAAAGGGAAGGACAAGAAATGCGTGTACGATGTATGATCCGAACGAAAGAGCCTTTCCGTAATTGTTTCATTCAATGAGCCAACACAGAGATCCAGGAAACGAGGGAGAGAGAGTGAAAGAGGTTGAAAGAGGGAGAAAGTGAGGGAGAGAGAAAGTAAAAGCTCCTACCAAAATCCAGAACCCAAACCAACAGAGGCAGTACTGACTACTACACATTAAATACATTAAATGGAATCACACACAGATAGGACGACCACGTGTAATTAATGACTTTTGAGCACATAAATAATGACATGCATACATCCATAACGTCCCTCTATCACATCCACCTCCCCACACACATACATCCAGAGAAAGGGACACAGTATACGCATAATGTAAATTATTACTCGTATCCTCTCACCCTTGACTAACCCTGTAATGTGTGCTCCTGCACGAGGAAGGCATGTGTCACCTTCTTCCAGAGAGAGAGAGACGAATCACCCCCGCCAGCTAAGTCATAGGCAAAAAGAGGAAGAGCGTTACAGCCATAAACAAGCATCTGGGGACGATTTGCTACCCTGTAAGAATGTCCCAGACACACGGAACACAAAACCAGAGACACAAACACATACAAACCGCTCACATAAGACCCTCCCAAAAAAAGGAGAGAAAGACTCAGTCAAGAGAGAGAGAGAGAGAGAGTCACATTCGTTGAATGGTTCAGGGATTAATTGATTCAAATGAGATTCTCTAATGCGCCTCTTTACCATGTGTCGTACAGGGTGTGTATGTGCCCCATACATTTCACAGTCATTTCAAGGATCCACTCGCTCTACCAACTCACATTTATAGTGTATGTAAAAAAACAAATACGTCTCAAATAGATTTGCTAAATGGGAAACTGTAATACTCACAGCTTGTAATCCACCTACGTCACCTAGGGGGATGTTTACCGCATCCAAAGGGATATTTCTTTTAGTTTTCTTTATGGGAAACGATCTTTTTATACCTTCTCTCCCCCCTCATCGAAATAATGGTGGAAATTCCAGGGATATTTTTGCTACTGATACTAAGTGGGAATAAAAATAAGGAGGGTGTGGATGTGGAGGAAAACACATGACATTTGGACGGGGAGATATTTATTAGGGGGGAATGGGAAGTGATAAGTAGGGAGGGTGTAGGGGAAGGCCGGAGATGAGTGTGTTTGTTTGCTATGACAGGCCTGGCATTAAACTGGGTAAATATGCCACAAGAAATAATGTGATAATTACCCCTCTCATGCCCGTCTAAGAGGAGGATATATATAAGGAACGTGATGTTCATTGGGGTGGTTGTTTTGGGCGTATGAGGAGTAATTACATGTAATTTCGATTGTAAACAACGGGAATAGGACATAGTATACCCACTGGGAAGGGGGGGGGATATTGGTTCTTTGTACACTAATAGGACAATTCTTCTCTACCCTTCCCCTCCCTTTTAAAACTGGAATATATACTCTGTCGTAATCTCCCTCAACACACTACTCCCAGGCAATTTGTTGACTTTTGAGAAAGCAATAATTTTCCTTTCAGGAGGCGCAAGGAGGAGGAGGGGGAGAAAGGAGGAGAAAGTCATGTGGGGATACGATGACAAGAACAAAGAGATTGCTGATCGTACAAGAGGTCTTTTTGTAGTACTACAACCCCAATTTAAAAGATAATTCCGTGGTTCTTGTGCCATGCACAAGTGGCGTGGGTGTGAGAGATTTTTTTTTGTCTTGTTTTTGTTTTTGGAGGGCATAATACTTCTCAATTTGGGCGAGTTTCCACGATTTCCCTGTACTA
Organism: Disparrhopalites patrizii; assembly: GCA_034698585.1. Taxonomy (NCBI): domain Eukaryota; kingdom Metazoa; phylum Arthropoda; class Collembola; order Symphypleona; family Sminthuridae; genus Disparrhopalites; species Disparrhopalites patrizii. The sequence goes on from JAQGBT010005468.1 coordinate 12,460, forward strand.
TAGTATACTTCCAAAAGACTGACTGAGACACAATCCCGGGAATAGGGATACTATAAGAAAAGGAAAGTATATATTTATTCCGGAGTACTTGTTGGGGAGACAACTTATTTTCCTCTTTTGTTGTTTATTTCTATCCCAAAGGGAGTTTGAGTCTTACGAGCAGGAAGTTTATTAGGACATTCGAGGACGCAAGTCCTTGTTTATGGACATTCAATTTTTTTGTGTCTCTCCCCCATCTCTCTCTCTCCCTTGCTCTCTCTACCATCTCTCTCTCTTTTATCTCTCCTACTCTCTCATCTCCCTGACTTGAGTCCTTTAGAGCGGTCGTAATTTTCCCTCTCCACTTTCTCTATCAGCTCATCCTCCCTATCCGCAGGGCTTGTTGTTTTTTTTTGTTCTTGTTGTTTTTTTTACTGCGCTAATTTTTTCTTTGGAGCAGTTTTCTCTCACAAATTCTTTCTATTTCTTTTTACTGCCATTTCCATGCTTTTGTTTTCTCTCCCTCCATTTTCCTTTATTGCTATATCTAAGCCCATTCCTTAGCAAATTGTCCCCTAGGGGTAGTTCCACACAAGTCTTATAGCTATCAATAAAGCCAAATATTTTTGTGCACAATTTTCTTTGACACAATCTTTTTGACACATGAATTTCCCTGGGGGAAAGTTTGGTGTAACTTATACAATATTTCTTAAAATGTCATGTCCTTCAAATCTTATTTCACCAAAATTTCCTTTTGTCCCACAAACAAGGAAAATCTCATCAGTATCAGTTGTGGAAGTCACCACCAGAAATTGCCACCAAAGTCCAGCTACTTACCCCCCTATTTCCTTGATTAGCCTTAGTCCTCCGGAAAAAAATAAAGTATTAGAAGTGAGAAGAAAAAACTCTTCTCACCACTTTTTTTTTGTACGAGTTCTGCAAACAAAATTTGATGGAAGGAGAAAATAGGAGCAGCTGCGTCCCCCCGCAAAATACTAGCCTTCGCTTCTTTCTCTCTCTCTCTCCACAAGGAAAAAAAACCACAATAGGTTGATGATGGGAAAAATGTTGGAAGTGAAAATGAGAACACCTCGTTTTCGACGTTGGCTTTCTTCTTCTTCTTCTTCTTCTTCTTCTTCTTCTTCTTCTTCTGCTTTCTTCCCACCCATCCCTTGTAGCAGTATGGTAGAGGCTAACACCATAGTAGTAGTAGCCATTCCATTTTTCGTCAGTATAATGCCAGAGTTAAGAGTGAGTGGATCCTCCCATATATATATACACATACCTCAAGGTAAAAGAGGGAAAAAAAGGAAGGGGGAAATGTGAAGCAGTACACATACCCTTCATGAAGAGAATGTATTACCTGGAAGTAATTTGTGGGATGTATTTAAAGGCACTGACGGGCTCGAGACACAAAGTAGGGTAGTTGTGCGGAGTTTGGGCCATGCTATGTATACGTGAGTGTGCATTACATATGTATGTCCTTCCTTCCTCAGCCTTATGAGTATGATGCAGGGGAGTGTAATGTAATAATGCTCTCGTCATAATGCACCAAATGGTTGTAGTTCTTAATTACTGGAAGTACGGTGTGAAGTAAAGGAAAAAAGTTAGCATGAGGATGATGTTACTACGTTTCTTCTTTTACTATCATTCACAATGTATGGGCTTAGGAGAAGCACACATCTTAATTTCCTTTCCTTCCACTTTCTCTCTCTCTTTCTCTCTCAATCTCTCTTCAATTCCTCCCTCTCTCTCTTTCTCTCTCAATCTCTCTTCAATTCCTCCCTCTCTCTCTTTCTCTCTCAATCTCTCTTCAATTCCTC
>JAQGBT010005469.1:0-14258 GCA_034698585.1 Disparrhopalites patrizii
GTTCTAGTTAAACATTGTTAATTAATATATAGTCAAGTTTTGTACAATTTTTCTAGACTAACTGCTTTTACTTTCCTCTAACATTGATAGCATGTATTCCATCGAAGAGATTACCGAAGTGGGAATGGAATACGCTTCACGGTAAGCTGACATTAATACATAAGACCGTCCATAATAAATTGTACTTATTGTTAGCTAGAATAAGCGAGAGTTTGCGTGAAAAACAGTCAATTAACCAAAATTTGTCCTGTAATTAACATTTTTATTCAATTCTTTCGATTTGTGTAATGTTACCATAAATGAATTTGTGTTTTCCTCACAGAACAGGAAATTCGAAAGTATTTTCTTCTCTTTCTCTCTCACTTTCTATCAATTCAGTCACGTTGTCTTATTTCGATTACATATTTTTCCAAAGATATTTTTTCCTCGTGGATTTTGAAAAAAGAAATGTGTATTTTTGGAGTCAAGAAATCGTGTGCTAATCGTGTCATTTGTCTCTGGTTTCCTCCAAAAGGTTTTTCTCTCGGAAGCGTGAAGAAAGTAAAGAGCGTGCCAAGGCTTCATCCAGGACCCCGGAGCCGGATGCTGCGGAAGAAAGAAATAGACTAAATCAATTGAATGCTCGAAATGCTGCTGTTCGTCTGTCGCAGGCAAGATGAATTTATAAAAAGAGAGATTCCCTTGGAGTCGTTTGAATCGTTATTTGACTTGTTTTTTTGGGGATATCAAACCTTTCGAAGCTGTTCTTCCCTAGGCTCATCCATGGTGTATAGATTCTATTCCTGTAACATACAAATGTGTGGTTAGGCAATTTAATTTGATCCTTTCTTTCCCCTAATGGCACACGCTTTTGTTCTCTCCGTCTCTTTATTACAATGGGTTTGCGCTCGCAATTCTTGGAGTTGAAGTGCTTTTCTCTGAATGCTATAGCTACCCATGGGAGCAACGTTGATACAACTTTCCACGTAGAATACAAGGATGTGTCTTTTAGGATGTTATACCACTCACCAAATGTGCTTACAGCCTGCATTAGCAATGGAAATGAGGGAATTAAATTAAAAAACAGGGAAATAGAAGGAATTGAGGTTTTTAGTAAATGTGAGAATGTTTTCTCCGGGCAGTTGAATTTATTGTCAATTACGTTTTTTTCTAGAGTAATCTCAAGATAGTTCCACCCGCCGTTCCAGAACGATCAGCTCATAAGACTTCACCGGGAGCCCAGCAAAAAGCTATGGCCATGAGTGGTTTGGGTAGTAGTGGAGAAGAGGATGAAGAAGGAGAAATTTACGATGCGGAGTGTCTCAACTTAATCAATGAGTATTTTTACGGTGTACGAATTTTCCCTGGACAAGATCCTGCTCATGTCTATGTGGGTTGGGTGACAACTCAGTACCATTTCCACACAAAACAATTCTCCCGGCATAAAGTTCGTCGTGTTACGATTTCTGGAATCGACGAATTTGATACTGAAGTGGAGAAGTAAATATAAAATGTCTTTCATGTTTTACTCTCATGGGAAAAAATTGCTTTTAAAGAATTTTATGACTTCATTTAAAAACCTTTTGTATACCTATATATGAACCGTTTTGAAATTTTATAGTGTGGAACGCAACAGTTGCTACGTTGTCCGTGCGGACGACCTCTTCAACCAAGTCACACAGGATACTTCGGGAAAAGGAGCCTCTCAAGGGATGTTTATTGGTTGCTTTGTCGACACAGCTACCGGCTACGTAACTTTCACTTGCGAGGGCAAACAAACGAATCACACATACAGGGTAAAAAAAGAAGCTTTCATAACCCCTTGTACTTTCACTGTCGCTTTCACTTTCAAGTACTTAACAAATATTTTCCAGATTTTTCAACTCCCCTGCCTTTGTTATTACTTATTTGTGAAGCTTTTAAAAGCAATGTAAGCTCTGGAGAAGTTCTTTTGCTGATGTAAACAGCGAGAGTTTTTTTTTCACATGCACTATGGCTTGTACAAGTGTGTTGTGGATGACTTCTAAAACAAAGATGAATAGGAATAATTCTAGCCTTTTGTAAGTGTACGTGACTTGACTTTGTCAGATTTACCTATGTACCTTTTCATTTTGTTACAATCACATATGTACAGATGGAACCTGGGACCAAACTTTTCCCTGCAATCTTTGTGGAAGCTACCAGCAAGGATATTCTTCAATTTGAGCTAGGACGAACTCCCACTACGCTACCGTTGTCTGCTGCTGTTCTACTCAATTCTGGGAAACATTTGAGTCCTCAAGTAAGTTTACTTTTTCACCCAACTTCTTCATTGAGAAATGCGACTGTCAGGTGAATTATTACATTTCCTGTACGTGCTAATGTCGGTGATGCTAGGCATTTCTCTATATTCACGGGGGAATCTGTGTTCTATGCGTGTATACAATCAATACCTGTCCTGGCTGTACATAATGTACCTCTGGATTTAGTCCTTTTTCTCCGTGAACATTTATGGGTGGAAATGTAGGCAAGGACACTGGCGGTTAAAGACATGACATCTACCTACATTATGTACCTAATGGTCCTTGACTCTGGTATATTGCAGTTTCCCCCGCGGCTAAAAGTTCAATATCTAAAACCTCATCAATGGGCTCGAGTTCCAAACAACTGTATGAGGATACACGCATTGAAACTCTCCGATATTCGAGGATGGAGTACTTTGTGTGAGGACCCTGTGTCAATGTTAGCACTCCATATTCCTGAAGAGGATCGTTGCATTGACATTCTCGAACTGATTGAAATGGAACGACTACTCAGGTAGGCTTAAGCTTTGACTACACACTTTCCCTATATGTCCAATGCGTATATGGTATGAAAAAGGCAGGAATGCTCGAACAAAGGTGGAGCTTCGTTGAACATGGGATGTTGAAGAAGAGCTCAGCGTATAGTTTGTCTTTTTTTTACCCCGAAAAATATGATTTCTCACCAACATGACTATCGTAAATTAGATTAGTATACAGACGTGCAGAGGGAATGCTTTAATTCAAGTCCTGTCGAGCATTTTGCCTCAACAACTTGGAAAAAGCGGAAATTTTCCTTGTCCCTGAAGTGACAAGAGAAATATGATTTGCAGCAGTGAAGCATTCCAGTTTTTTATCCTTTTTCGGGGTTTTTTGGTTGCCCTCCTCTGTATAGATGTCATCCTTAAAGATTATTCGGAGCATTATGAAGCTTAATGTCCCATAGTATTTCGTTTTTCTGAAGGTGAATAACCTTTATATTGTGGTGTGTAAAAATTGTTTCTTTTTTTTTGCAAATTTACAGTTTTCATTCACAGACACTCACTATGTATGCAGCTCTTTGCTACCAGTCCAATTTTCGAGCAGCTCACACACTGTGCTCCTACGTGGACCAGAAGCAACTTTTATATGCCATTCAGGCCGAGTACATGTCAGGTCCATTGAGACGTGGTTTTTACGATCTTCTCATCGCACTTCACTTGGAATCCTTTGCTACGACAATGTGAGCCTTTTTTTCTCCCTTTTTTCTCTCTCTTGCAAATTTTATTAGCCAGAAACTAAACAAACGTTGCCGAAAAAAAGAGTAAAAGCAAGGCTTCATGACAAAGGGTGGAATTATGGTTTTGCTGCGCAACAGAAGTAACTTTGTAGGCGGTCATGTTTTTTTATAATGTAATTTTGCACTGCACTGGTTACCTAAAGATTGCCAGTGTCAGTATATTAGTTAATGTATTCGTGTAAAAGAAATATAAGTAGCTATCCCTTTTATTCGCGTCCACGCATGTTATTACACATTGCCTTTACATACTACGTCCGATTTTACCGAAATAAAATTCTTATGCCGTGAGGAATGTAGTTGGGTACATAGCATTGCATACATATGAAATTAGCCTACCTTTATGGACAAAGCGAGAACTACGATACGTGAGATAGCTTAATCAAAATTAAAATAGACGTGGGAAGATTCGGATGATAATGCTTAAGAATGTGTACATGGTTGTAATGCTTATACGTCTCCCTTTTTATAATGAACGTCTGTCATAATACAGCTTGTAAGACCTGGAACGCGATTTCCGGATATATAGGTAAATAGGTACATGTCCCATGTTGGACCGCTTTTTATTACAGTATGGTTGAATATTTGATGCTTTCAGGGAAGTGTGTAAAAATGAGTACATCATCCCGTTGACGCAAGAGCTGAAGGATCTTTATGAAGATGAAGCAATGCGGCACAGTCTCCGGTCTGTACAAACGTTGTCCATCATGCCGCAGATGACCATGACAGAGATCGAGTAGGTGTAATTTATCTACGTTTGGTTGAATACCGTTTCATAGTTTTTTTCCCTTTGTTTACACTCTCCTTACAAGCCTGTTTTTATTCGTTTTCCTCATAAGCCTGTTTTTGTTCGTTCTCCCCATAAGCCTGTTTTTGTTCGTTCTCCCCATAGTCCTGTTTTTGTTCGTTTTTCCAAAAGACTGTTTTTGGAATCGATAATTCCTTGAAGCGAACTAACTTAAAGTTTTGAATTGTTTTGACAGGGAAAAGGTTGAAAATATCAAAGACCTAAGCAGTCCTTTCTTCCCCTTGCAAATGGTGAGAGACTTTGCTATGGCTGCCTTGGAAGAAGCTGTTGGAATTAATCAAGTTCACAATAGGGATCCCATTGGGGGCAGCAATGAGAACCTTTTTGTGTAAATATTATATTTTAATGATCAAATCTGAAACAGAATTACAACTGTTACGTAGACGCAGTTAAGTAGTATCTGCATGGAGAAACTAAGATGCGCTCTTAAATTTTGGTAGACCTTTGTTGAAGCTGGTGGACAAATTGTTGATGGTGGGCATTATTCAGGATGAAGATCTGGAACGATTGTTAATCATGGCTGATCCGCAGACGTGGGATCCTGAAAAAATCAAAGGTAACCGTTGCTAAATCCAACTTTGCTAGGGCATACCTTGCCGTAAATAAGAATCTAATTTCAACAATATAATTTTTCCTGACCTACAGCGAACGTTTTCACATTCAGTCGCTTTCCTTCAGAACATGAGGATGAAGAGGATCACAGGAAGGGTCTGTTACAAATGGAACTTGCTGAAGGCGTTAAATTGCAAATGTGTTATCTTCTTCACCATTTAAATGATATTCAGCTGCGGCACCGCGTGGAGGCCATTGTCGCTTTCAGCCATGATTATGTTGGCGATATTCAATCGGTAAACTGTTTCTTCGTATTAGAGTAGAGATCCTATTGAAACTACTGTATACATTACATTCAAATACGTCCATATGCTTAATCATAGAAAACACATTTGTAGCTTTACCGTTCTTTTCTTTAAGGATCAATTGAGACGGTATAATGAAATTAAGCAATCAGATTTACCTTCCGCCGTTGCTGCTAAGAAAACTCGGGAATTCCGTTGTCCGCCGGTTGAACAGGTATATTCTTGAATTGTAGCCAATAAAAATGTTTTCAGGTAGAATGAAATTGTTGGGGTAGATAGTAGATATATAAATGCATTTTCCCTTTGTTCCTGTAGATGAAACTTGTTCTGGGTTTTAAAAATTTGGAAGGGGAAGATCTGGAAAATTGTCCCTTGGGAGAGAGTCTGCGTAGTGCCTTGCAAGAATTCCATGAAAGCCTCATGAGTAAAGTATCTCTGGACGGAATTGTGGGGTCTGGAGACGGAGAGGTTTGGCACTTTTGTTTTCTTCACACTTTTGTTTCTCTAAACTGAACTCTGATCCTATAAACCCTTAAACTCATTTTAGGAGGGCGCGGAGGAAGGCAAGGGAACGATGGTATCAAAAGTTGTGAATATGTTGAATATTGTGAAAAAACTTGAACCACCAGAAGATCTAGTGGCAGAGGAGGAAGTTGCAGAAAAACTACCAGAAGGTAATGTTTCAAGGGTGGTGCAACGTGTCGGATTTACCTATATATGTACACATATTAATCATATTATCAGTAACAAAGGATTTTTTTATAAATGTATTGTACGCGTTTCTAGAAAAGTTCCGTAAAGTCTTAACAAGTACCATTGTGCGCTGGGCTCAAGAATGTCAATTTGAAACTCCTTTGCTAGTTCGAGAAATGTTCGGGTGAGCTCAGTTGGATTTTTAAACACTTTTTCTTTTTTCGTACACATACTTCCAGTACAATATATAGGCATTTGATTTTGTGATTCACACACTTAGTTTCACATTTTGCATACAATTGATCTAACAGTTTATTACTCCGGCAATACGACACTGTTGGGGAGTTGATTCGAGCTCTGGAAAAGACGTATGTATTCAGTAGCAAGACTACAGAACATATCGATGCGATGTGGATTGGCCTGAGCAGAATCAGAGCTTTACTTCCCGTGCAGATGTCGCAAGAGGAAGAAGGGCTGATGAGAGTATTACTATGGTAATTATTAAATTCCTCCCGTCAGACTACTTTCGACGAATCTTCCACAAGGAAAATGAATACTGTCTCCAGGACAAGATTGTGAACGATTAATTTGCTGTATTTGGTTCCTCAGGAAACTGGTGAATAATCATGTATTCTTCCAACATCCGGATTTAATACGAATCCTTCGAGTCCATGAGAACGTGATGGCATTAATGATGAATACGTTGGGAAGAGCTCAGGCACAGTCTGAAGCACAGGAAAAAAGTGTGGCCTCATCCCCGGAAGGAGAACAAGCCCCAAAAGAAAAGGTAGACTCATTTTGTCGTGACTTGTATGCATACGGCATACAGATATATGTACATTTTTTATGTTACATACAGATAATGAGCATTCATCTCCCCAGATACTTAAAAAAATTGCTCCAAATATTTCTTTTATATTCCAGGATACGTCTCATGAAATGGTGGTAGGATGCTGTCGATTTTTATGTTATTTCTGCCGCACTTCTCGTCAAAATCAGAAGGCCATGTTCGAACACCTGGCTTTCTTGCTAGAACACAGTAATATCTTACTCTCCCGGCCATCCTTGAGGGGTAGTACTCCGCTGGATGTGGCCTATTCATCCCTGATGGATAACACGGAGTTGGCATTGGCACTGAGGTAGAAATTTTTGTAGCGCAATGGAATTTTATTTCATCTACTTATTTGGAAGTACAATAATTTCGGGGTAAAAATATGTAACTTTGATCACAAATTTCAGGGAGCACCTCCTTGAGAAAATTGCCGTGTACTTGTCTCGATGTGGGCTTCAGTCCAATACGGAACTAGTAGAAAAGGGTTACCCGGATTTGGGATGGGATCCTGTGGAAGGTGAACGATATTTGGACTTCCTCCGATTTTGTGTCTGGGTGAGTGGTGAGAGCGTGGAGGAAAATGCGAATCTCGTCATCCGTCTTTTGATTCGCAGACCCGAATGCCTTGGACCAGCTCTCCGAGGAGAAGGCGAGGGTCTCTTGAGAGCCATTATTGACGCAAACAAGGTGAGAGAGTGTTGTTGAAATACGATCGATCTATTGAAATCTACATACTACATCATTGGTAATTTTTCAAGTGAATAATTACTTTGACGGAATTACCGTGGAATTCTTTAGATGTCAGATCGAATCGCTGCTCGAAATGCTCAAGTGGAAGGTGAAGGTATAAGTGGCTTGAATGTTGACCATCCACTCCCAGAGGGGGACGAGGATGAAGATTACATTGATACTGGTGCTGCTATTCTTAGTTTCTATTGTACACTGGTTGATGTCCTGGGTAGATGTGCACCAGATGCCAAAATTATAGCTCAGGTTCAAATTTTTCTGTATATTTTTTCTGGGTTTCGCAATACATTTTTTGTGTACTTATCATTGTACGAGGCAAAATTTTTTTTATACATTTTGGAAAAAATTTGCTTAGGGGAAGAATGACTCTTTGCGAGCACGTGCGATTTTGCGATCATTGGTTCCTCTAGAAGATTTAACCGGAGCTTTGAGTCTTCGTTTCAGTCTACAAAGTTTCACGATGCCTGGCGAAGGTCCTAAGAGTGACATGCCTCCAGGATTGGTTCCCAATCACAAGCAGAGTGTTGTGCTCTTCCTGGAACGTGTCTATGGTATCGAAGATCGAGATTTATTTTTCAAAATTTTGGAAGAGGCATTCTTACCGGATTTGCGCGCTGCGACAATGCTGGACAGGGTATTTTGCTATTCATAATATCATCCAGTTCTATGTCTTTTGATGTTTGGTGTGACCTTTATTTCATTTTTTCCATGTTATTTTCCAGCACGACGGCGGGGAATCAGACATGGGCCTAGCTTTGAACCGTTATATTGGAAATTCCATTCTTCCTCTTCTTATTTCTCACTCAAGATTTTATGCGGAGGCTGATAATTACGCCAGTTTACTGGACGCAACTCTCCATACAGTTTATCGATTGTCCAAGAATAAAATGTTGACAAAAGGACAACGTGAAGCCGTTTCCGATTTCCTTGTGGCTCTGACTAGGGAAATGCAGCCGAATATGTTGTTGAAATTATTGAGGAAACTAACGGTGGATGTTGCCAACTTGTCGGAGTATACTACGGTTGCCTTACGGGTAAATTAATCATCATAATAATTTTTTATTGTAGCACAATATTTGAATACCGGGAATATCTGTATTTAATTGGAATTAACCTTGTCATTACAGTTGCTTACTCTGCATTATGAACGCTGTGGAAAATACTATGGCTCTCAAGGTGGTCAAGGTAGTTATGGAACTGCAAGTGAAGAAGAACGAAGACTAACGATGATGCTCTTCAGCAATATTTTCGACTCTTTGTCGAAGAGGGTCAGATGCTAGCCTTAACTGTTTCATTTCGAAGTCATATTTACCAACAAAAATGTTTTAATGTAATTTCGTGGCCTTTATTACGTTGTGTTAATTCAGGAGTACGATCCGGAATTATTTGGAAAGGCCCTACCCTGTTTGATTGCCATTGGATGTGCACTTCCACCAGACTACAGCTTGTCAACCAATTTGGATGATGATTTGTTGAAGCACAGTGCTTCCGACGCAGAAGGACCTTATAAGCCGCAGCCTATCGAGACACATAAGTAAGCTTTTTCTGCTTCTGATATCAAGAAGTGTTCTGGTACACAATATTTAAAGGTACTTTAATTGTTTTCAGCGTAAATATCAATTCCGACCTGAACAACCTGGTAATAAAGTTCTCCGAACACTATCATGATGCATGGTCTAGTCGTAAATTGGAGAATGGTTGGAAATTCGGTGATCAATATTCCTGGACTGACAGAATCCATCCAAGGCTGAAGCCATATGGTCACTTAACTGAATACGTAAGTAACATTTAGTTAACTTTATAATCCGTGCGTTATCCTATGGAAAAATCTTTGAGTTAATCTTGTAACACAACGCTTGGATTTCTTGCGCAGGAAAAGGAAAGGTACAAAGAGCCTATTCGTGATTCCTTGAAAGCTTTGTTGGCGTACAACTGGAACATCGAACAGGGGGACGTGGACATGACGTCTTCAAATCGTTCTAACAACCGTCGCCCATCAAAAGCTAGTTTGGTATGTTTCATTATTGATCCACCATGATGGATGACCTGTTTTAGGTTTAATAAGTGACGTGTAAATTTTTGTAGGCTGGGGATCATCAGACGCCATTTAATTACCATCCTCGTCCAGTTGACATGGCCAATTTGACGCTGAGTAGGGATATGCAAAATATGGCAGAGAAGCTCGCAGAAAATGCTCATGATATTTGGGCCAAGAAAAAGAGAGAAGAAATTGAAATTACAGGTTAGATTTCACGAATACTGCACATGTTCGTTGTTTTAAATTTTACTAACTGGACTCTACAATTATATTCAGGTGGAAGTCCTCACCCACAACTGGTTCCCTATGATTTGCTTACGGACAAGGAGAAGAAGAAAGATCGGGAAAGATGTCAGGAACTATTGAAATACATCCAATTCCAAGGGTATAAATTGTACCGGGTTGGGGCGAAACCAGGAGCTTCATCTCCCACAGAGGATTCCACCAAGACATCAGCGGCTTCATTAGAACGAAGATTTGCTTATAGTTTACTTGAAAAATTGCTTCAATATCAGGACGTTGCATCGGTCAACATGAAACAACAAGTTCCCTCTTCCACCTATAGCCACCGAAGTGCCTTTAAAGATACTCCCAAGGACGTTAAATTTTTCTCCAAGGTTGTTTTACCACTAATAGAAAAGTACTTTAACACCAATAAATCATATTTCATTGCTGTTGCGACTGCTGGGAACACAAGCGGGGCTGCTTCACTGAAAGAGAAGGAAATGGTGGCAACGTATGTAAACAAACCTCTTTTATCCATATACATATGTTCGTTTATTGTTGAATAAGTAAACCTTAAAAATAATTTGGTATGTGTTGTTAGATTATTCTGTCGATTAGCTTCGTTAATGCGTTCGAAATTCTCCGCTTTTGGAAGCGATGTAAAAATCACGGTCAAGTGTTTGGAAGTCCTTATAAAAGCTTTTGATGCCAGGTAATTAAGGCAAACGTTATCGTCGTAGCTGTTCTGAACTTCATGTTAGCTCTTACTACACGGCAATTTGCAATTATTTACAGGTCTATTGTCAAAAGTTGCCCTGAGTTTATTCGTACTTCAATGTTGACGTTTTTCAACAATGCTGCAGAAGACTTGGGTCACACAATCTCGAATTTGCAAGAGGGGAAGTATGCGCATTTGCGAGGAACTCACCTAAAAACTTCGACGTCCTTAAATTATATTCACTCTGTCGTTCTTCCTGTTCTTACTGCCCTGTTTGATCATTTGGCTGCTTATGAATATGGAAGTGACTTAATTTGTAAGTATATTATTAGTTTGTTCGGGTAATGTAAAATGATTATTTCCGTATATCTATACGACTTCGCTTTTGAAACTTTTTTAGTAAACGACTTACAAATCGCTGCTTACAAAATGCTGAGCAGCTTGTATACTCTGGGAACTGATATGACGCTGCCGAAAAACCGGAAATATATGAAATTGGAAATTGAACGACATCGTCCAGCTGTTGGAAGTTGCATGGGGGCTTTTGCCTCAACCTTTCCCATTGCTTTTCTAGAGCCACATCTAAACAAAAACAATCCTTATTCCTGCCATCATAAACTGCAAGCTGGATCGGGTAAATATAATAATAGGAAATAAACATAAATTATTTAATCTGATTTGAAATCGAGACCTGTGCATTATAGTAATATACTTGTGGTTTGTCGCAGATGTGATGAGTCGTATGGGGGGTAATTTACCAACTTTGGAAAATATTCTCACCGAAGTTGAACAATTTGTTGATTCCGGAAAAACGTACAGTGATGTCCCCCACATCATTGATATCACACTGCCAATGTTGTGTTCGTATCTACCTTTTTGGTGGGCGCAAGGCCCAGATAATGTAAATATTAATAACTCTTCGACAGAGTAAGTGGTGTTTTAAAATTTTTGAAACATACGTAAGTTCAGCTGATAAAGACCTTACGAATTTTTTTATAATTCTTAAAGTAACTGTGTTACCGAAGTCACAAGTGAACACATGAACCGGTTGTTACGGAATGTGTTAAATTTAATCAAAAATAATATCGGGAATGAGAACGCTCCCTGGATGACTCGGATCGCCGCGTACACTCAACAGATCATCATTAATTCTTCCGATGGACTTCTCAAAGATCCTTTCCTTCCTCTCGCTGAGAAGGTTAGGAAAAGGACCGAAAACATGTACCATAAAGAAGAATCTGTCAGAGGATTCCTTAAGTCCACTACCGAAGATACGTCACAGGTTGAGCGCTTTCTTCTGTATATTACTCATTTTCTTCCCTACTGTTTGCATTTCTGATGTAATGTTATGTTGTGGATATTTGCAGGTTGAAGGTCAAATTCAGGAAGAGTGGCAACTCCTTGTACGTGACATTTATGCTTTCTACCCGCTTCTAATAAAATACGTTGACCTCCAAAGGAATTTGTGGTTGAAGAATAATACCATTGAAGCAGAGCACCTGTACAATCATGTCGCTGAAATTTTTAATTTATGGTCCAAATCACAGGTAATTCCTTTACAAACGTCATGTTTATCATCCATGGTATCAATATCCATTTATCCATGCTGTACAATTTGGCTATAATATCTGTTTCTACAAAATTCTACCTCGATGTTGTGATTGTGATCGAATTCTCGTGTCGTCAACCTTCCAAATTGTTTCTGTTGATCAAAAAAATTACCACAAAATTGTATCAGCTATTTCTACACCAATAGCACAATTCCGTGTATTCAATCGTTTGTTCCTTACGTTTATCCGATACATAATTGTTTCGAACCCTGCTGCAGAATATTGAATGACTTACTCAAGTTCTAAATCACTAAATCCTATCAATAAGTGTAAAACTATCCAATAATGAGTACGCCGACTTTTCAGTAATATCCCGCGTTTTTGGAGTAAACATGTACCTACCTTAAAATACCGATTTGCCGATGGATAATTATAATTACTATTGTGTATGTGTTTTTGTGATCGTGAAATGTGTACCACCAAATATTTTTGAATCATAATTTTCCCTTGCTATTCACCCTCGTTATTTTGTTGCATACCATGTTCTCTTCAGTTCTTCAGAAAAGAGGAGACAAACTTTATTTCTGCACATGAAATCGACAATATGGCTCTTATTATGCCTACCGCTTCTCGGCGAACCGTAGTAGCAGATCCCACTGCTCAAGTTGGTGGCAAGGTCCGGTAGCTTTTTTATGGTTTTTCCTCCCTCTTATTTCGTATTTAATTAGTTTTACATACATTATGTAAACAATACATGCATGCGTTAATTATTTGTATTTGCAGTTATTCCGTAGACGTGAAATAGCTTCTTTGTCTGTAAACTGTAAATTTTCAAATTTTTCGTATCGTATGCCCTTATTAATTACGTATGGGGATGTGTCTGTATAGATTAAGAAAAAGAAGCATAGGGACAAGAAGCGAGACAAAGACAAGGAGCTTGCTTCCAGTTTAATGGTGGCGTGCCTCAAACGTTTACTTCCAGTAGGATTGAACCTATTTGCCGGTAGAGAACAGGAGTTAGTACAACATTGTAAAGACCGTTACTTAAAGGTGAAATATTTTTATCTTACTATTAAAAAAAGTATGAATGAATTTCGTAAGTTGAATAATTGTTTTCTCTGTTAACAGAAACTGTCAGAACAAGAAATTATTGAATTTGCAAATACTCAACTCACCCTTCCAGACAAAATTGATCCCTCCGATGCCATGTCCTGGCAACATCACCTGTATTCTAAGTTAGGTAGTAAGAAGCCCACCGCCGACGAAAACGATCCAAATAATAAAAGCTCAGGGAATTTAACGAAGCAACAAATACTGGACGAATTAGTGGGGAGAATCACTGCCATGGCCAAAGTTTTGTATGGTCTTCATATGGTAAGTTAAAATTCGGAATTTTCATTTCATCAATGTCCTTCTTTTCGTGTATGAGATTAATCTGAAAGAAACGCTTAACTATTTAACAAGAAATAGCAGGTACCTGGAAGCGATGGATTAAAGTCAAAAGTCGCAATATGTGAGGACGTATTTGGATAAATTTAGAGTATCTGGCCCATTATTCCCGTTTTGCAGTTAAATGAAATCAGATCTACACGCCATGTTTTTTGCTGTCATAAAAAATTTTTTTTAACGTGCCAAACTTTTTGACTTGAGTATGCGCAGCTCAGTAATTTTTTTTATTTTTTTCTCTCTGCAACCTGTTTCATATGTTGAATTGTTACACATTATTTGTTTTGTTGCAAAATGTTTGTTTTTATTCCCACAAAAGCGCAGCGGTTTTCTGACGATTTGTTCTGTTGTTTATTCTGTCTTACTCTGTCTATTCCTACATCGTCGACTTTCGACGTTCGATTCGAATTGTTACTATTTTTACCACAATGATTTCACAAAAAAAAATAAACTTTTGCCGGTTAGATTGATCACCCTCAGCAGCAACAGAAAGGGGCATACCGGTCTGTGGTTTCTGGCGGACGGAAAAAAGCCGTTATTGCTTGTTTCCGTCAAACCTCTGTACATGCCACTCCAAGGTACGACGAGATTTTCCCCACCTGCACATGCATACATTTTTTTACCTTGGGGTTTTGTAAATACTAATTATTTTGGATTGTTTCAAATTACTATCTATATGGATTAAACCGCAATAACCTATGTATGTGAACTTTGCTAATTTGTTTTAATCGGTTTGGGTGTTTCCGTCTTTTTCTTCAAAAACCTTCGCTTCATGCTTATTTTTACCAACTGACGCACATTATAAAAATT
>JAQGBT010005470.1:0-14257 GCA_034698585.1 Disparrhopalites patrizii
GGGACGAGTTACCCGGGTATTGCTTACCCCAAAGGGCATCTCCATGAGTATGCCTGGATAAGAACCTAACTATATCCTAAGAAAGCAATGGTGTCTCGTGTAAATTGACAGCAATCCACGAGCAAGAAATTGAATTACCAACTAAAGACGTTACAACAGGTGCTTCGGCTATCTCAAAAAAAAAGTTACTACATGATCTTTTCGATGATAACTTCTCCAGATTTTCCTCCTAGTCTTCCTTTCCTAAAAATTATCGCAAGTTTACTGTCAGAATTACAGACAAATTGCTTTAGTGGCCTAATTAGCGACAAACCCAAGTTAATTTTTTCCCTTTTAATAAATTCTGCATCGCTTCTGCTCTCCAAGGCACTGATTACTATTTTATGGTGTGCAGACGGTAGATATGATTGCCACACGGGAAGCTACATCTGCTGGGGCAAGTGTGGAGAAATCAGTGACCAAGTGATTATTTGTCTAATTTTTGTAGCCAATGTGTAATGAATGGAATTTCTTTGAACTATACAGATATGAATCCAATGAGCGCATGGGACCGAGGGACGGGGCAGAGGGAACTTTGAAGGAAGTAGTTTAAAACCCATCTTGGGGTAAATGGAATGGATTGAAAAAAATAATCCTCGTCTTAAAACTGTTGGAGAGGATTATAGGGTAGGTATCGGAGAAAGAGGGATGAAGAAAGGTTGGGGTGGGAAGAATGTTCATGTGGAGACTGGTAGTCTCTGGAGAACGAGATGGAAATACGGGTAGTAGTAGTATGTAATGTCCTCACCAAAGCTGCCTGAATGAGGGGCTTCGGATAGAGAGGGAGAGAAAGAGGGAGAGAAAGAGGGAGAGAAAGAGAGAGAGAAAGATGGAAAGAGGGAGAGAGAGAAAGAGAAAGGGAGAGAGAGAGGTGGATGGCAGCTGTGTAGGAGTGGCTCTGGGCAAAGCACTACTGGAGAGCCGAGAAAAGACAAAGCAGGAGCTAACGTTGAAAGTAGAGCCAAAGATTATCTGATGAAATTTTAATGTCATCCCAGAGTACGAGGTGAATATTAAGGAGGAGGAAAAACTGCAAAAGAAGAAAACAAGGAGTATAGGAGAAAAATAGAAAGCAAAAATAGGAGAAAAAAGTTTCTCGCCACTACTATTACCCTTTGCAGGGTATTATTTCCTCCGTTCGTGTTCTCTCTCTCTCCCTTTCTCTTTCTGTGTCTCTCATTCCCTCTCTCCCTCCCTCCCTCTTGGAAGAGAGAGAGAGAGTGAGAGAAGGTATTAAAGAGAAAGTGTGGAGCCGGGCTAAAGGCACGCAGGGCAGAGGTTCGTATGGAACCCTGGAGCTGAGGGTCCTCCAGAGATTTCTCCTTGGACCCACCCCACCGCTACCCCCGTGCTCCGACATTCGACATGGAAATTCATTTTTCTCACGAGTCAAGACTTTAACAAGACAGACATTGGCCAACCTCCAAGAAACATATACCCTTCCATTATCATCCGGTGCATTAGTCAAATGCTTTTTTTTTCTTCGCCCGTTTCTATATATCCTTTCCCAATGTTTTCTTTTCCTTTCGCACCAACCAAATTCAAACTGAACTCCTCGCATTTACTTTTA
This sequence comes from Disparrhopalites patrizii, assembly GCA_034698585.1. Lineage (NCBI taxonomy): Eukaryota > Metazoa > Arthropoda > Collembola > Symphypleona > Sminthuridae > Disparrhopalites > Disparrhopalites patrizii. The sequence continues at coordinate 1,610 of JAQGBT010005470.1, forward strand.
ACGCGTGAGCGAACCAAGCAGTCACTCTTTTTTTTCACTTTCATTCATTCTCTCAGAAAGGGTTAGAAATTTCCGTGGCTCTTTGGGAAAACAAAAGAGCGTCTCCGTGGTACCTCTTGCACTCAAGTGAAAAGGGTGAGCCGGGAAATGACATAAGTGAGTTCTGTTCAGAACCTGGCAGGAATAGTCTATGATGAGGAAGTAGTTTCATCCAGCATCCACTGTCACATTTGTCTCAATTCTTCCCCGGAAGGTACCCGCCCCTTATGCAAATCACTCTGAAGGCGATGGACATGAATGACCGACTAAATAACCGTGCTTTACTTATGAGATCCGCCACCGCCGCCACCGCACCGCCAACGCCACCGAAAACTCCTACATATTTTATTCTTTGCTGCCCTCAAATATAATTCTTCCGTCCCAAGCCCCGAGTGGCAAAGGCGTCTTGAGTCTCTCCTGAAAGAGTAATAGTACAAATATTCCCTGTCTTTTTTTTTTAAATGTTCACCTTTTTTGACGGCAACTTCATTCACACTCCCCCTCGCCGCATGTCCAGACCATTTCCTCCCGCATACATTTATGAATCAATTCGTTAACAAACATGAGTTGGAAGGCTCATGTTTGGACATCAAGTTTGATCACCCCCGCCGTCCTCACAATTGTGACAAGAATTAAACAGATGCTTTGACTGTTGTGACTTGTGGGTTTCGCAAGGCGGATTATTTGACAGTCACTTTCTTGAATTGAGACGTTATCCATTCTCGTGTGTGGAGGAAGAAAGGATTGTGCCCTTAGGCATTGGATTAATTTCTCCACCCGCTCCAGAGTCTGTAGATAACTAATTTAACTAACTAATTTGAAGTTCCCCATGTTTGCCCGGAGCCGAGAAAAAACAAGAAAGGCTCTCTTTAACCAACTGATCACCAATAAATGGAGCTTAAGTGCTACCCAGAAGAATCCTAGGATAATAGAAAGGACGGAGAGAAGGAGTAGGGCGTAGGAAGGCCGGGAAGAGAGAGAAAGAGAGAAAGAGTGAGAGAAAGTGGAGAGAGAAGAACAAGGAGAAAGTAAACCTTGGAAGGAGTCGGAGAAAGGATAGCTAAAGTTCTCCCGAACCCAACTCGGTTCCTCAAGCCTCGTCATTAATTCAAGAGGGAAAGGATGGGGAGAGTAGAGGAGGACACATTAAATTAATTTTCCGCACCAAGAGACACTTCGTGACTCTAGCGTGAATCTGTTGACTTTGTCCAATCAAGATTACTTGTGGTCCACCAATCCGACCCATCGTCTCTCCCTCTCTCTCTCTCTTTCTCTCTCTCTCCATCCCTTCTCTCAAACCAAACCTCCCCAATCTCAACCACACATCTTCAGGTCGTCACTTAACTCCACACACATACAAACAAATACTATCCGCTTAGACTTTCCTAACCTTCTTCTACCGCATCTTCTCCACATCCTACATACACATTCCCGGCGAATGGCTAGCTTAATTCTCCCATTTACAAAGATACCCGAGACTTTCCTCGGCTCAACCTGTACAAACAATGTATTCATATACATACATACACAGGTGTGCATTCAAACGCAGCTTATGGGGACCGAGAGAGAGAGAGAATTCATGACCAAGGTAATAAAACAAGAGCATTAAATGCGCTTCCTTGTTCCCCGCTTTAATTACAAGCAAGGCAAATATTGTAACAAGTTAAAAAACATGGCTCCAAAGAAAGTTGAGACAAGGCGGTGAGAAGAGAGAGAGAGAGAGAGAGAGACGCGAGGATATGAAGCGGGGGTGAAAGGAATTGAAAGAGGGAAACGTCAGGGAATGTGTATGCCGGAGGATCTACATGTAGTTTTTAGATACCCAGGGAGGATTTCCACATGCTCCGTCCTACCCGCATGGAGCCTACATATAGAGACGCAGTCACAGGTACTACTGTGGGTGAGTACTTTTAAATTATTCCTCTTCTCTCTGCATTATTCACTGTTGTTAATGTGAGCACGCAACCAGACTAATCGTAACTTAAATAAATTTTCAACAGATTGATTCCTTTGCTCTTGCTTAGATTCACTCTACTCCTCCTTTGCTCTTGAGTAATGTTCACATCGGTAATTACTTACTCACTTTACTCGTCCCCGTCCTCTTCTCCCGACTCCGTCGTATGTAGATCCCCACTAAATGAGCCCAGCCACACTCTGTCTACAAGAAAGTATACGATAAGAGCTGTCTAAAAGGTCTCATATAGCTTTTTTTTTACTTATACGTGTAGCCTTCATGAACGGGAATTTTTGAGGGAGAGGAGCGATATTATTAAGGGGAAGACGGGATCTCTCCGGCCCTCCCTGTCAACTTCTGCCTGGGCTCAACGATTGCCCTGAAACCATTGGAACAAGCTCTTTCGCTCAAGTGACTAACTTATTGTGGATAATCATCATCCTCATGGCTCATGGCTGTAGGAAAGCGAAAGGCTCGTTCACTCTACTAATAAATCTGTGTAGACAAACCCCGCAACCCCCGCCATATTTTTCTTAGCTTTTATTTGCACACGTCCGCTCCCAAGACTTCAAGTTTTCCATGTTTGCTCATTGCTCTAGGCCAATTTCTTCTGCTTATTCCCAGCCTCTTACTCTCTCTCTCTCTCTCTCTCTCTCTCTTGTTCAACCCGTTGATTGTTTGCCTAGATGAAGAGTATACAGAGATTCGCTACGGATATGTGGAAGTGGGAGGAACCTAAATCAGCCGGAAAGACTTTACGTACAGAGGTCAAATTAATTGGAAAATGATCGAGGGATCCTTGCTTGATGCTCAACATATAACGTGCGAATAAGCCTAGTGAATTCACAGTAGAGATGTGCATGCTGTCTACAAGTCCCGAACCCTTTAAAACGTTTGTATGCTTTATTCTTTTAACTGCGAGCAGTGGCTGCTGCTGACTACAATAGATTCCGACACATATCAAATTTTCTTATCAAGTCATGTTTCTTCCTTCATTTCAATTCCTTGCAAACGCAGGCCTGGCTTGCGTGCAGCCTTTAAGAATTGAATGGTTGTAATGAATTCTCCGGTCCTTGCCTGGGCTTAATGTAATGTGTCTGGTTGGTTTCCTAATGGGGACCAAATTAATTTTCCCAATCAATCCGATTCAGTTAGTTGCATTATGAATGAGTGTGTGTACGCATTTTGCTCCTAACATATATTGAATTACACAGTGTCCAAATCAATGCACAACAGCGATTACTCACAAATTGTTCAAAGAGCCAACCCCCTCAAATTCCCGTCTGAAAAAGTGATCTTGATAATAAATTCATCTTATGCCCCTTCAACCGTGATGAGACAGTATACAAATAAAATACGAACAGAAGAGTTGAACATTTCAAGAAGCTATTCATAATGGTCAAAATACCTTTTCGTAATCACTAGCTATTAACAAGCGAATCGTAGCTGATGTGAGTCCAGGTCCAAAAGTGAAGTTGCTCCAAAACAGGCTCCGGAATTTCCTGACCATTTTTTTTTTTGCTGGAAAGTTTATTTATACACCGAAGAAACAATGCAGGCGAACATATACTTACATCATTAGCCAATTAGAGCTTCATGTATCCTAACAACACGAGGTCCGAATTTTTTCTACGGTTTACAAGACTTCATTTCTCTCGTCCTTTCTGTCTCCCAGTGTAGCTGAACGACGCCAATTTCCAGATTTAGCCGCAGCTGGTACAACATGAGCCACACGAGTAGCCAACAAGTAGGAGCTACCCAAAAAATTGCATGCATAACAATAGGCAGCCAATAACCCAATGGAATGACCCATCATTTGGTGCATGAAAACGCTTCTTCCCGCAGCACTCATCCGGAATGATTCCACACGCGCCTGACACCAATCGTTTGACCTGCGACCTGCCTGGTAAATTTAGGTGAAAGTCAACTCAACCAGGAGCACAAGGCAGCGAGGTCAAGATTGAACAAAAGGTAAAACGTCTTCAGTTCTAATGATTTTTCGAACCATTTCTGAATAAGGTGAAATTTTTCTAGTATTTCTGATGTGTAGATTGGATCCGTATGTTTTGCGGCTTGAAGTACATGGAGTAAAGGGAAAGGATGGCGACATTAATGGACGGCAGTTTCAAAGACGGATGCATTCCGAATAAATGACATTTACTCGGAAATAATACACGTAAGAAGAATTGTAACGTAACGGAGCCGAGACGGGCTAATGTAAACTCGGCCTTGTTGGTCTATACTCTAGCCTGGAGACAGTACATACGGTAAGTAGGAGGAATTGCAGAGCCATTCCTAGAGACTTTTCTCTATAGACAAACCTCCCATCCACTTATTGTTGGTACGCTTGGAGAACCAGTAAGTAAAGTGCATAGATTTATTTCTCCGGTACGAGGGAGAGAGAGAGAGAGAAAAAATAATATAATAAAAGCAAAGGCCTGGATCAAGTCTTTGACTTACGAAGATGGCAAGAATTTAGAACGGCTTTTGGGACACAATAAAAGCAACTTGAGTTGCCAGACGACAATTTATGTTCCTCACTTTTGTGGAACACTTGTCTCTCTGTCTCCCCCTCCACCTCTCCCTTTCTCTCTCTCTCTCTCGCTCTCTCTCCTGCATGACCGTGCGTGTATGTGTAAGCAAGTAAGCACTTATTCTCTCCGTAAATGCTTCGTGGAGATGGAGAGAAAGGAGAGAGGAATATTAGAGGAGAGCTGGGAGGAAATGTAAAGGGAAATGGGGAAAGGAAGGAGAAATAATATGTTTCTTACTACTAGGACGGGCTTTAAGTTCGAATGTATACAGATAGTTGGACTTGCATGCATGCTCACTAGCTCCATTGAATCACTCATTAAAGATTTATGTTCAAATCCATCATGACTATTTTCAGTAAATCATCGTGAACTCTCCTACCATGTGCAGTCAATAAGCTTATATAAATTGAGAGAAATGCCATGTATGCGTAGATAGACAACGTTGCACTCCGTCCTCCGTCTCTCTCTCTCTCTCTCTCTCTGTCTCTCTCTCTGTCTCTCTCGCCCCCTCTCACCCTTCCTCCTCTTCGTACTGCTACAGTCCTCCGTCTCTCCCTCCCCCTCCGCCTTACTTTTTCCTCCTCGCATGTATAGCAGAATGGTATCCTAAGCGATTTTGTGAGTCTCATGAGTTTCGACTATTGCCACCTTTGACAAAGGGGGAAGAGACAGTATGAGCGTTTACGTAACAGCAGACCCTACAAACAAACATCAAAGGTGCATATGTATAGGAAAGAAAGGGAGAGAGAAAGGGAGAGAGAAAGGGAGAGAGAGATAAAGTGCGCATCTTGCACGGCAACAAAAGAGCGGCCTTTTTACATCGCAAGCGGTAGCAATAAAGAGAAAAGAAGGATGTGACTTGGTTTTTATTTTATTTTTTATCCACTCACTGATAGAGCTCCGCGTTACCCTCCAAGTCTGCTACTTCGACAGGTGGATGCTCCCGAACTCCCGAAGCTCCATGTCTCTCCATATCCAAAAAAATAGTCTCTTTATGATTTCTCATCATCCCTCTTCCTCCCCATCAAATATTTTCAATCCTGACCGAAATTATGAAGCTCTTCTGTACTGGCAGCACATTGGCCCGAAGCAATTTAAAAAAAATCGGTGTGTTACACCGGGAATAACTGGCAGTGAATGAAAATATTTTTGTGTAAGAATAATGCTAAACAAATCTGATATGCTTTCCAATGAAAATTCTTCCCTTACAATCAAATAGACCCTAAAATTCGTAACTTATAGTGTATGCACGGATTCAAGCAGGGGCAAAATGAGTAAAGATTAAAATAGTTGTGGCACTTGTCTGCCTTCTGCTATTAGTACCTTCCCTATTCGTATGCCCTTGGCTGGTGAGGGAACGCAAAAGATTTGAGTTTCTTAATAATAATACAAAAAATTTGTTTGGCGCTGTACCTGGAAGGGAAGTTAGTCCTGCTTGAAGGTGCGGTTAAGAAACTCATTTTTTCGGCCGGAAAATATATTGGACAGGCATGAAATTCCCACATAAATTTAGGGTGTCACACGTAACTGATACCGTTCGGGTTTGATGCTCTGGACAAAAAAAAAACGATTTCTGTCTTAACAAACACCATTTACTGCTACTAACAATTTAGAGGGAAATAGAAAAAAAAGAGATTTCATTTGGCCAGAGAAGAAGGTGCTCCGCTGTGTCGTAGTAAAAAAGGGGAAGAAGTGTGTATGTACTGAAATTAGCTGGCCTAGAAGCTTTCCCCTTATCCTACGGCGTGTGTGGGGACCATTTGAACATTTGGTGCCAATTGAATTAAACCAGGGGAATCATTGTATGCATGCAGAGGCCCAGGGCCTTACAAAACGCCTCCGTGGTCAAGTTGTGTGAGAAATGACAAACGTTTTTATTTGGAAATGATCATAAAAATAATCACAATGGCCTGTGTGTGTTTCGTCCGGAGTATTTACCAAGTTCCTGTGTCCCTAAATGTGGCTCTTGAACTAATATGTACAGGAATATTCCCCACACAAAGACGTATGGAATGCATCACATATTGTGCGACGGAATGCCACCCATTGGTTGGTTCACCCTGTACAGATGAGCCGCGAAGGACATTAAATGAAGAAATTGGTTCTTGATTCATGCTAAAGTGATTTGACAAGCGCATTTAAATAGACTTTTCCCTTTCTCAGACTATCTCGCATGTTTTCCTTCCTTTGGAAGACATTTCACGTAGTATTTACAGGTTCATTGTCCACCCAATCAATTCAAGGGAATTCGGCAAACAAAGCATCAGCAACTGTCAGCTAAAAGTCAAATAATTTCTTATTACTACTGTAGTCCTTCCACTATAGTCGTGCCCTCGTTAAAACTGCCCATCAACCAAGGCAGCGTTTCTTTCATTGTGTCAACCCCAAAAATATAAATGCTTTTTACGCTCATTTTTCAACCCAATGTTTACCCTATAAAGCGTGCATACATCCGATTTTCAGCCTATTTTCAACGTTGAAACTTATATGACAATACAAGGAACACATCTCTTGTTTGTTTGTAGAGATGTTTGGGCCATGGAAGTGCATAGTTATATCCTTATTGTATATAATTATAGTAGCTTGTTGTCCCTTTGCTTCCAAGAAAATAGCTGTCCAAGCCGGGAATTGGCAGGAAAGACGGACAAGAGAGAGAGAAAAAAACAAGGTGGAAGAAACTAGGGGGAAAGCAGAACTTGGAGATACTGCCACCCTTCAATTTCTCCTTAAGGTCTCCAGTAATGGCATGTCAACCGTCAGCCATCCGACATGCTAAGTATGCTAATGTACTTCTTAAAGACTCACCAAATAAATGACCTGGCTCTAACAACACATGCAAAGACATCCTAACAAAATTAACTTGCGAGTTCCGATCACATTTCTCCCTAAAATAGGCACATTTAATAAGTTATTACTCCAGAATTCCACAGAATTTCATGCACTAAGTAGTAATAACCCCTGTACCACTTTTTTAAATTAATTACTTGTACTACATGCCAGACTAGATACAATTATGAAAACATACCTTCGTACTGATAGGCGCACAACTCGAGCTTCAAATGTTTTTACAGGAACTTATTGCTTTATGGGAACTCTGATGCCCTTCCTTCAGAGTTTTTGGGCTTGGAAAGAGCCTATGAAGGCAATATACTTGTGAGACACATCAGGGCAAAAAGAAATATTTGTAAACCCGCACCACAGCTAACCTTCATCACGCTGCTGAAAGAAAAACTTCTAAATAAAAAAAAAGAGCAGTACGTTCTGGTCACTTCAAACGAAGACTGAGAATAGTTATCGAGATTTCCAAAAAGAAGCAACACGTTAATGTTGCACTGGAAGAAGCACGAGGGACTCAGGCATTAAATAATTCACAAGTAGGATCATGTATTTTTGAGGTTTTTTTCGGCTCCTTCTTTCATTTCACACATTTTATTCAATAAATTATTGAAAAGAGAATGTTTATTGAATATATTCATTTACGGTGGGAGTATATGTATGTATGTATGCATGTATCCCCTTACTAAAAATGGACGATTGCGGCGACCTTCATTGCAAATCATTACTGTCCACAAGGATTTCCTTCCCCATTATTGCACTGCCCGAACATATTCAGTTATTCAGCCCTGATTTTTAGGATTAATATTTTACCCGACTTGTCGTACAAAAGGACATGTTCCCTGTCTTTTTTTAATGCGTGCTTTCACTCTCTTTACTCCAATTGAACCACCATTCAACATTTAAACCGCTCAAAGCTTTCACTTTTAAACGCCAGCAATAAATTAAGGAGGTTAGATTCTGTTCTGTACCTTATTTCTCCTGCAGAGGGGTGACAATCCGGGATTGTAATCCGGAGATTACGGTTTCGGATTACTGTAATCCGTAATCCCAGCGAAAAGTTCGGAGTAATCTGTAATCCACCTTTGTGGCAAAATCAATATAATCCAACTAAAAGTTTAAGCCAAATTCGTGGATTGCTTTATTCTTCAACTTTTCCCTAACTAACACGGCTGACGCCTTAGACACAAAATATTTTTTCGCCTACATTGTCCGAATTTAAGCAGATCATGTATTTACACTTTACACATACCTAGTTAAAATGACTTTTCAGGATTTTTACTCTCCTGCATTCAATTTTGATAAATGTAAGCCGTAATCCAAGCAAAATGGAATATTGGATTTTTTTAATCGGTAATTCCAATCCGTAATCCCAAGATTTTTTAGAGGCAGTAATCCCGCTTTTTTAGACGTGTAGTCCGTAATCCCATTTAAAAATTCCCGAGTCTGCTTTACCAAGGTATTATGTCCAATCGTTTGTATGTGTGTAAATGCTTTACCCTCACATATTTTTCTACCTAATAATCTTTCCGATGGACCAATGGGTAGTTCAAAATTGAACTTCCTTGCTTTTAAATGCGTTGGACTGCGGGAGGACTGAGGACAGAATTTCCTTGACATGAACCAAGAGTGAAAGGCTGAAGATAGCTTGAGTCTCCCCCTTCGGCGTGTGGGAATTACGGAGTCAGAGAATGAATATTATGCGGAGAAAATGGGCACAGGGAAAATGATGCGGTGGAAAGTTAATGGGGAGAGAGGAAGACGGAGGAACTCATAAGGGGCACATAGGATGGGAATGAATAGAAAGAGTTGCTAATGAGTTTTCCTGGCTGGATTTCCTCCCTTCTATCTCTACATTCTACATAGTCCCCTACTCGCCTACCTAAAACTTCCTCTTCGCACGTAAAGTATTACGTATTATGCTCCTCCTGCTTGTGACCAATAATCGTCCGCACTGGAGTAATGTATAGCTAAGTACAAGCTCATCTGTAGACGGTCACCACATAGCTTCCGCCCGCTCCCTCAGCCTTCCCAACTTCATAATATCCCTCACCAGTCACAATTCGACCGCAAGTGCATGAACGAATTATGGTAAGACATCAGCTACTTTCGAATGCCGGCTAACCTCAAAAAAATAATGAAAAGTATGGATGTGCCAATAATTCGTAAGCGTTGAAAAAATACAGGCTCTATATGCAGATTGTGATATTTCATTGATTAATTTGCTACAAACGGTTATGAATGGTCGTGAGGACGGCTGTAATTGATGGGGAGGTGTTGGTTAGAAACGGTGGAATACAGTAATTGTGCATTGTGCACAATTACTGTATTGGAGGAGGGGCAGGAGGCAAGAGGGGGTGTGGAAGGTTTTTCACATCTGCCAAGTGAGAAGAAAGTTATGTGAAGGAGGTTGACAAAATTAGAATGAGGTTGAGGATACTAAGGTTTCATTACTAAAAGTTGAGACTTAATTAGCGTTGAGGAAATTCGGCGACAGACGCTGATGCAAATGAATGACTGGGTGTAAGAACGGAATGGAAAACTCAATTTACTAAAGTTTTAGTAAAAATTCCTCTATGGGTCCCCCGAGAGAGAATGTTCATCCGAGTTGAATTGTGAATGCCAACAAGTTCTAAAACTCTCTTCACAATGAATTAATATTGTCTTTTCCTCCAACTTCAAGTAACTCTGTAAATTCATGAACTCTCACCCACTACCCAGCATGTCATCACTCTTTTTTCTATTCCATAAGTATACAACACTCTCTGATCTGCACCTTACATGGTCTTCATCTTCACACCATCCGTGTCGCTTTTGTACGCGTCATTTGCCGGCAGGGCAAATGACAAATCCCATTATTTTTCTTACACGCAGAAACTTTAAGAAGCAAGCATCATTACGAAGCTTATTGAAATTAGCATAGGTAAATGCAGTCCCCAAAAAGTTTTGCCACTCCTTCACATAATACAACTTCTCCCTTGGCTCCCACCATTTCTCTAGAAGCAATTGTCTTCCAGAATATTCATACAGGGAAATCAAGACCATATCATATATTACCCCGGGTTCCGACGGAAAATTAGGTCTGAATGAGACACTGTATGAGAGGTAGCAAGTCAGAGAAATAATCTTCTAAGAACTGTTTGCTTATAACTAATCCTCAACTCCTTTAGTATTTATACTTACATCTCTTTTAACATATACGTATTTATGTAGTACGAGCGGACTGCCACAAAAATGCTACTGTGGGGCAAGCGAATACATGTGGGATGGTTGGAAGGCACGTAAAAATACAGTGAGCAGAAGGTTTTTCTGGTCACGTATCTCAAACATTTTGGACCAAAAGATGGTTTTACTCGCCGAACATTTATAACAATTGCAATCCGAAAGCCCGGGTACTCCTCGAAAACTATTGTAAAAGGGAGGCATTTTGTAGATAAACGAAATAAAGAACATACATATGCTTTGACGATGACAGCGACATCATTTGCCACGTGCAAGAAGAGGACCACGTATAAACAATGTGAGAAATTTGAAATTTTATTCTCATGTTTAACGAAAACATTTAGTACAAAAAGGCACAGTAAGTAATAGACTAAAACATTATTAACATTTTACCGTGTAGCTAACAAGCACCATGAACTTACTTTGACTGACTTCCAATATGGTTCACTGGTGATCTGAATGGCTAATTGCAGCAATTTTATTTTAGTGCCACATCGTGAAGACAATCTGCGATTTAAATTAGCCTGTATCCAAAAATACAGGAGTGACAAGTGGGCTTCATAATAATTACAATAATCAGTTGTTTTTGGCCATTCGGTTCAGTTTCAGCTAGCGTAAAACAGGTTGCACGTATGTATGACACATATAAGACACATCATTACACAGTATTTAGCTTTTCTCCTTATTATTAGCACCTAAATTGACTTATTTTTATACAACTGTGTCTGGCGTTTTAACGTATTCACATACATAGGTACAAAACTTCTTAAACGATCAAAAGAAATTAACTCCAGCACTACGAAACCTCAGCTGCTGTGTCTCATCAAATGCTTTGAGGCAGTATAATACTATTTTAAAAGCGTTTGGATATATGCAGATTACTTTACTATGACACTTTAAAACTGTTGACTGTACATTTATGTAGGATGCGTGCTTTCTTAATAAAAACATATAAAACCAAAATATAAAAATACATAATTTACATTACTAAAATCTCAATCACAGGCTCTATTGCTTGAAAAGAAAGACTGAATAACCTTAAATATACTATACATAATGTATGTGCACGTATACATACAACGACGATTGCGCTAGCGCTCAAGCTTATGCACGCCAGCTACAATTACGGTTCACATTACTGTGTTTGTAATTGTAACAACACCATTTTAGTCAAAGGTGGCTTGTGTATAGATATGTATACATATGTTCACTCTTTAAGGACTTTCTGATAAAAAAAAATAAGTTTCAAATTAAATGACTGCAGTCAATATATGTATCTTGTATCAATTATTGGCACACGAATTTGGGACTTCTACATTACGCTGAGGTAAACCACGCGCTGACAAAATAATCAGTATTGCACAGCAGCACAGATACAGCAGGAACAGCGACTAAAATTCAAACAAAACTGAATTAAAAATTAAAATATACTAACTAACAAGAGCAGCAATAAACGCTGGATAATGTAACTTAAAATAGTAAACTATGGATTAAGCATCCCAGTCTGCGGAGCATGCCCTAACTATTAGCGATTATACATTATAGTGTAAAACCCGGTTCCGACCACTAATAGTATTTTCAAAAAAAATACGTGTTAAAATGAAAATTTTAAAAATATAAAACATGACAGTAAAAATGTGAATAAAGGTTGTGCAGTTGTGTTGCTATTTAAACGACAGATCTAGATGAACTTTCAAGGTAGTTGGCAACTAAGCCAGTCTATATTACGTTTATCAATCAATTTATACTATTTTACTTGCTAGCTAGTTATACCGTCAAAGATAACACGTTAAAAACGTGAATACATATATATATATATATATTATACACATACCTATACCACAACCGCACCCTGCCCCAGCACGTATCTCCTTCGCTCCATGAAACAGCAATCTCATGATACCCCTACCGCTATAGCTCAATAAATAACTAGGTAGGTCTATACATTATTATACAACACAACACACTATAGGTGTGAAAACACGACAGGTATATACCGTAATCACTCGAAAGATGGCCGGGTTCTAAAGATGGCCGGTTTCTAAAGATGGCCGGGGGTTTTGG
>JAQGBT010005471.1:0-14257 GCA_034698585.1 Disparrhopalites patrizii
TGTAAAAATGTCTTGTCTCTCATAACAATTAGCATCATTTGCATTTCTACACCCCGTGTTGAGCGAACAGGGGGTCATAAAAACGGTAATTAAATTGATTGGTGGCAATTACATCTCTTCGGTTTTCCATGTGTGTATGAGTATATGTACCTCTGAAAAAAATTTTTAGAATAAATGTATGACTGTATAGAGTTAAAAAAGACATTCCTCCCTTTCTCTATAGTCTCGCTTTTACTCCCCTATAATTCCGCATGCGCTCGTATTTTATAATTATTGTATACTTAATATTATTGTCATTTTCTTCCTTCATCTTGCATGCGTAATGTCTTTGTGGACAGATGTTCATTTGTGGGGAGATGTGTCAGCCCCACCCTGCATATTTGTATGCTATAGGTACGAATTATCTCTATAATAGACATATTTTTGTACATATTTTTGCATATAGTATGTGTGTGCATATGTTGCTAAGATTCAGTTGCGAATAAAGTAAGTGAGAATTCAGAGCAAAAAATTGCAAATGGCAATGTCAACAGCTTTTCTTAATGCTCTTCACTCCTTTTAATGGGTCAATTTTCAAAGAAACAAAAATTATAGACTATCTTACAAGCTTGTTACGTATAGCCATCCATTCCCATGTTCCTGAGGCTATATACATACATAGGTATGTAGAATAAACGTGAACGTGTAAATGAGATTGGCGGTCCTGTGTGCTCATTTGATTCCAAGTGTAACTATTGGGAGTGGCAAAAGTTATAAAACAGAGAGATAAAAATGACGTTTTTTTTGTGAGAAGAGAGAAGATTAAAGGGGAAAAGGAGAAGAGGATTTTTTTGGAGAATTCCTTTTTTTTTTCTCCCCAACTCTGGAGGCATATGAAAGACATTCATTATTCAAAAAATTCTAAACACCGTGTCAAATGGTTGTAATGGAAAGGCATCTCGCAGACATTTTACACTTTCCGGACCGTTTGGGATTTTAAAAGGCACTCTCTCCTCACAAAAGCCAAAAGCCCACACACTTGACATGGACAATTAAAAATTTAAACTGTATCATCAACATGATAGTCTTTTAATGGTGAGGGAAGAGAGAGATGGGAGAAGTCCCTTTTTTCTAACCATGTCTTTTAGTCCACTAATGCCAGATACATATTACATCCTCAATTTTTTCCCATTTCCTCCTCCTCGTCTAGCCGACTCCAAAGCGTGTGATGGAGTCTCGAAAAAATGTGTGGAAAAGCACACATCCCTCCATCTGTATATAATATGTGATTTTTTCAAATGGATACTGTATATACTGTTTATTTAATTTTTCCTCTAATTCCTTCCATGGAGGATTGAGCAAAATTGCTTTTTTAACAGGACAGATTAAAGTGCTGGGGGGACGGGTGCAAAAGGGTTAGGTGCAGAGTGAGTGTGCATGTGTAAAAGCTTTCACACTCTCTCACATATGCACATATGTACATTTATGGATACATATGGAGATAAAAGGCGGAAATGATAATAATCCGTGCATAATATAGTATATTTGGCAGGCACATGTAAATACTGTATACAGGAATAATACACAGGACCCACAGACCGACACATACACACACATCTCTTTTTTCACGACCATAATAACAATATTGAAAGAATCAGGAGCTTTTGTTGAGCTTTAAAAATTTCCAGAGAGTAAGGGAAAGAGAAAAAGAAAGAGAGAAATAGAGAGAGAAATGCCGAAAAAGAGAGAGAGAGAAATAGAGAGAGAAATGCCGAAGGAGAGAGAGAAATAGAGAGTGAAATGCCGAAAGAGAGAGAGAAATAGAGAGAGAAATGCCGAAAGAGAGAGAGAAATAGAGAGAGAAATGCCGAAAGAGAGAGAGAAATGCCGAAAGAGAGAGAGAAATGCCGAAAGAGAGAGAGAAATGCCGAAAGAGAGAGAGAGATAGAGAGAGAAATGCAGAAACAAAGAGAGAGAGAGAGAGAGAGAGAAATGCAGAAACAAAGAGAGAAATAGAGAGAGAAATGCAGAAATAGAGAGAAATGCAGAAATATAGAGAAATGCAGAAATAGAGAGAAATGCAGAAATATAGAGAAATGCAGAAATAGAGAGAAATGCAGAAATAGAGAGAGAGATAGAGAGAGAAATGCAGAAATAGAGAGAGAGATAGAGAGAGAAATGCAGAAACAAAGAGAGAAATAGAGAGAGAGAAATTCAGAAACAAAAAGAGAAATAGAGAGAGAAATTCAGAAGCAAAGAGAAATAGAGAGAGAAATTCAGAAGCAAAGAGAGAAATAGAGAGAGAAATTCAGAAACAAAGAGAGAGAAAAAAATGAGAGAGAGAGAGAAATGCAGAAACAAAGACAGAAATGCAGAAAGAGAGAGAAAAATAGAAAGAGAAATGCAGAAACAAAGACAGAAATGCAGAAAGAGAGAGAAAAATAGAGAGAGAAATGCAGAAAGAGAGAGAAAAATAGAGAGAGAAATGCAGAAAGAGAAAGAGAAAAATGAGAGAGAGAGAAAGAGGGAGAAATAGAGAGATAAAAAAAAGAGAGAGAAAAAAATGAGAGAGAAATGCAGAAAGAGAGAGAAAAAAGAGAGAAAAAAGAGAGAAAAAGATAAGGGCAGAGAAATAGAGAAAGAAAAAGAGAGAGAAAAGTGAGAGAAAAAGATAAGGACAGAGAAATAGAGAAAGAAAAAGAGAGAAAAAAATGAGAGAAAAAGATAAGGGCAGAGAAATAGAGAAAGAAAAAGAGAGAGAAAAAGAGCAAGAAAAAGAAAGAGAAAAAAATGAGAGAGAAAAACTGAAACAGAGAAAGAGAAAGAAAGTGAGAGAGAGAGAGAGAAAAGAGGGCGAAAGAGAGGTACAGAAAGTGAGAGAGAGACAAGTGAGAGAGAAAGAGCGAGAAAGAGACAGCAAGTGGGAGTGAGAAAAAAGAGAAAGACAGAGAAGTAGCCGTGTTGGTAGTAAGTTTAGCGTTATTCTTTTTCAAGAGGTTGAAAGATGCGCTCATGCACTCTCTGGCGCAGCTCTAATGGAAGATGCACATATAGATTTGCTCATTAATCTCTCTTCAATGGTTTGTTTGACGTCCATCCCTTCATCCTATTAGGAAGCGTGAAACCATTTACGCTTACCCTTTTCGCTATGTGCGGTCCAACTGTAACAACCACCATGCCCCAATCGCTCTCTCTCTCTCCCTTTCGTTCACACAATTTTTTTTTCTGTGGTGTTGGATATGCACTCCATCCCCCTTCTTTGACATGGAAAACACATGCACACACATTTAAAAGAACGAGAGAGAACGGATGTTAAAGGGGGAAAAATGTTCTGAAAAAAAAAAAAAATTGGACTGAAACCGCAAAATGTATAGGAGAATATGGTGGTGGAAGGCCTCAGTCTCTCCATCTCTATGCGAGTTCCCGTTTCTTTCCATCTCTTGACGTTTCTCAGTCTTCTTTATTATGTTATCATTACATTCTAATCTACCGCAAATATTTTATTTTTCTCCCTCTCATTTCCCACTCCCGCTTTCTCATCCCATTTCTTCCTCTCTGTAGCATTTGACAGGGATCCATATTATTACTACATGTTTGCGTAACTAATACATACGAGGAAAAACAGAGACAATCGGGTGGGATTGGTTTTAGTACCATCAGAGTGTAAGGGACAAGGTTTACCTCGTAATTTCCCACTGCCACCACAACCAGTTGCTTTTTCCCATTTGGGGTGGAGGGGGGGGGAATATTCTCAATCCATGACGGAGGTCTTGGGAGTACCGGGAAGAACCCCGATGTCATTGTCAGATGTTGTATATTTTCCTCTCTCTCTCAAAAAAAAAGTCAACTGTACCACTATTCACTTTGTTTTCTTCTTCCCTTTACTATATCAACAATAAAAATGTCGAGAGAAGTAACAATTTTTTTCATGAACGCTCCACTAATTTTATACATGGGCATAAAAGGGACATATCTTTTCTGGGGAGAAAAACCTTCATTCAAAAAGTTTCCTGGGGCCCCGGGAGTCCCCTCAAAACTATTTCACTCACCAAGAAGGACAAGGTATATTGTGGGGATATTGTGTCAACCTGGTGATTGGTGAGGAGGAGAGAAGATACTCAAAAGGAACAGAGAGACAGAGAGAGAGAGAGAACGACAAGAGAAGTCAAACAGAGGAGAATTGACAGGGCGGAATTGGGAGGAGAGGCAGAGCAAGAAAGAGATAGAAGGAAAGGCAGAAAGAGAGTGAGAAAGAGAAAATACAGAGAGAGAGAGAGAAAATACAGAGAGAGAGAGAAAGAGAAAATACAGAGAGAGAGAAAGAGAAAATACAGAGAGAGAGAGAGAAAGAGCGAGAATGAAATGCAGAGAGAGAATAAGAGAAAGACAGAGAGAGAAATGGAAAGGCAGAGAGGATAAGCGAGACAAGGCAAGGAGAAATAGAGCAAAGTAAACGGGACAAAATTAATAACAAATTTCCCTTGTGAAAAAATAAAATTTGGTCTGAATACACAATCCATCCACCATTAAACGGCATACGGTATAGACCCAACTCATCTCAATATCCCCTTTAAGGATGAATGAGGCCTGAAGGAACACAGGGGAGTGTTGTTTTATGGAGAATCGTACCAAGTGGGAAGGCACGAGGTGTGTAAAATGTCAATAGTTAGAGAATAGGATCATTGAGAAAGTTGAAAAGGGCAAGTTTAAGAAGAAAAAATTTTCACGGGCAGTTGAATCTTTACGGGAGGTCAGTTTTTTCCACATTTCTCTATGTGAAGAGACTTGCTGTGAAGCAAGAAGAAGTCTATTTGCTCAAAAGGAAGGCATGTGCCCTTTTGATTAACCTCACATTTCCCAAACTTTTACCTTTTGACATTATATACATACACACAACATACAAGTATACACACAACGGGAGAAACAATACCTCAACGGCCGCACGGATCCCCATATTGTGAGGGAGACAACTGGATCGTGTAAACCACCACCTTGAGTGCCCCAATGAAGGTCCAATGGCCATGCATACCCAAAGGTATCCCCATATACCCTTTTTTTTTGGCCCTTGTTCAAATACCTTCTTCCTCACCATATTACAAACGTATAGGAAATATAGGGGGGATAATATCGATATATGCGTACATAGACGCACTCCTAAGCTTTTTGTGATAGACTTTGGGGCTTGTGGTCCGAACTGCCTTTAAACTACAATAATAAAGTCTATCTGCTCATCCCCTCCAATTTACCATTAATCTCGGAACGAAAGGTAAAAATAAGAGGAGAATATGACTATATGGTCCTATTTGTATTGTATGGGCTGGGGAAATGTATAGTTTTATGCGAGTGAGTCTTTTTTTCTCTCCCTTTTTTCTTCTCTCTCTCTTTCTTTTTCTCTCCAGTATCCTCTTCTCCTTGTTTCTGTATCTCCCTTTTTATCTCTCGACCTTCTATTTATTACTTTTTTCCTTCTCTCTCTCTCCATTTATCCTTCTCTCTCTTTCTATTTTTCCTTCTCTCTCTTTATTGTTTTCCATCTCTCTCTGTCTATTTTTCACTCTTTCTCTTCTCTTTCTTCCTGTAACTCTCGCTTTATCTCTCAGCCTTCTCTTGTTTTCTGCATATCTCTCTCTCTTCCTTCACTCTCTCATTTTTCTCTGTCCAAGAGACATCTCTCTGAGCTTTGTCACTGTGGTTATCCCCTTGCTCTCTCTCTCTTTTTCTCTCTCTCTCCCTCTCCCCCTCTCTCCCTCTCTTTCTCTCTCTCTCTCTCTTTCTCTCTCTCTCCCTCTCCACAACACCTTTACTAGACCCCTAAGTTTGAAGTTGTGACGGTGGTAAATAGTGGAAAAGCCCTTCATCTATAGTAATTCGTAAGGGAGCGTGGAGGTATCACTTTGGGTGGCAATACAACCACTTTTGAACCAAAAAAGATTTTTTTTAACCTACTCCAATTATATGTAGTAACCAGAATTATATGCATTTTGTAAATGGTTGTAACCCACAGCAAGATCTGACATCTCCCATGAAGCGTCGTTTTTGTGAAAGGGAACTTCATTCCTGGTGAGTTCTACGGAACAATTCATTCGCTCGGGGTAGGTTCTTCTCCAATTACATCATCTCTTGGAAGCCTTTCTCTCTCTCTCTCTCTCTCTCTCTTTGTGCCCCTCCTTTTTTACAACTTATTTTCCTCTCTTTGCTAAAATAATTCCTAAAATTTTTATTTTTATACAGCATTCCCCACAGTTTTCACCCCAAAACGGTTTCTATTTCCTTCGAATGCCCAAGTTTTTACATCATATGTAGGGTTCAGGGTATGTGAGCTATAAATAAGGGTTACAGATTATTTTTTTGGTAGGACTTTTTTCCCTTATTTTTTTTATTCCATACAATCATGGACGTCTCATGACGAGTATCACCAACAAATACTTGATTGATCGGGGCATACGATATCATTTTAAGGAGGGAAAGAGAGAGAGAGAGAAAAAAAAGTGGTAGACAGCATAATATATGGCGGGAAGGGGAGGAATGAATAGGCTAGTTATATTTAAATACATTTCACACGTCTACATAGACGCAACCTCTATGGTTAGACTTAGGACTCTTTCATTCCACAAGTGATAATCATGGGGGCCACTCTTCTCCCTCCTAACCACTACTATCACTGTAAAATAAAAAAAATAGAGGTATGTATACACATATAAATACTGTGAATATTAGATTTCGTAATGAGTACGTGAACATCCATGGATCGTATGTGTTGACTTGCGTGAAGCAAGCAGTGAAAAATGTAGGTAGTGGAGCCCATTCAATCCTCAATTCTATGACATGTAATAATATGCCTAGAAAAAAAATCTGAATGTAATATGGGACTATAAAAAAAGGGAGCAGTTGGGATTACCGAGCGAGCGAGAGACAGAGAATGAGTGAATGGCTTTTCAAAGAGAAAAAGAGGCAGAGAAATCGAGAGTGAGCGAACGAACTAGAACCAAACTGGAGCGACAAAACGACGGAGATTAATATATAGACAGTGGAAGGAAGACAAAAATGGAGAAAACAATAGACAAAGAAAGGAGCTGGAGGGAGAAAGAAAAACATTAGATAGAGAATACGGGGCGAACAGGAGATCAAAGGGGAGAAATATGTAGAGAAAACGGAGAAAGATGGAAGGAGATGTGAAAGAGCGGGACAAAGAAATATAAACAACGACAATAAATAAAAACGAGTGAGAAAAAACGGAGAAAGAGAAAGAACGAGAAAAAATGGAGAAATAGAAAGAACGAGAAAAATGGAGAAAAAACGGAGGAAAAGAAAAAAACGCAGACAGTGAAAGAGAGAAAGAAACGCAGACAGTGAAAGAGAGAAAGAAAACGCAGACAGTGAAAGAGAGAAAGAAAAAGGAGCATCGAGAAAAAAGGAGAAAATGAGAAAAAACGAAGAAAGAGCGAAAAAACGATAAAGAGTGAAAGAAAACGAAGAAAGAGCGAGAAAAAATGACGAAATAGAAACAGAGAAAGAAAACGGAGAAAGAACGAGAAAAAAAAGGAGAAAAAGAAAGAAAACGGAGAAAGAGAAGGACAGCGAAGAAATAGAGAGAGAAAACAGAAGCGAGGGAAAAAGAGAGAACCGGATAAAATGAAGAGAAAAGAGAAGCAAGGGAGAAAGCGGGAGAACCGGAGAAAACGAAGAAAAAAGGGAAATAGAGAGCAAATTGCATTGGAAAGGAAAAGAAAATGGAAAAATAAAAAACGAAAGAGATAAAAAATGGAAGAAAGAAAGAGACATAATAAAGTGTGAGAGAGGAGGAGAGAGCAGAGAGAGAGAAATGAGAAAGAGAGCGAGAGAAAGGGAGCTTTGAAGTTATCTCTGTGCATTATTCGTGGAAGCATGCAAACGGTGGTTCTTTTCTCCATGTGTGGATCTTCCTATTATCGCCAATCAGCTTGAATGCCACCGTACAGGAGGATGTGTGTGTGTTTGAGTTGACACAAGCTGGTAAAGGGCAAAAGGGAGCGGAGTATAAATTTGAGGACTAAACTATTACTAAAACCCAAGTGCAAGCAGAGATGCTACTACCATCCTTTTAATGCCTTTCACTCTTTCCAGAATGCACCCATGTAGATACATGTGTACAGATCCAGTATCTCTTCCTTGTTACTGGAGATAGTTGGCATGTACATATGGTTTAGATTGTAAAGGTCTTTTTTTTCTTTGGCTCAGTGAGAGAGAGAGAGAGAAAACGAAACGTGTAGGATGACACTTTCAAAAGAGAGAGAGTGGGGACAGAAAAATGACGGTAAAGTCTTGTGTATATTCATGAGAGTATACATATGACATATACATAAGTAAATACTAAATAGCTAGTTGAATGCCATGGTGGTGGTCCGTTTGTTTGTGTGTACCTTTTTGGGGGGAACAAGAATAAAGTATATGGTTTGTTGAGCTTTCACGGGATCATCCTAGGATTTATGACCCTGCCTCAATATCCCGTGTTAAATTTGGTGTACACGGATACACACATATCTCTGTAATGTACATTTTCCCTCTTTATCCCCTCTATGTATATACATGGGATGCTTCCTATAGGAGATAATGACTATGAAGGAGTAATTTTTTTTTTTTTGACTCGGGAGTTCGTGTCCATTCACAAAGTTCCAGGAGAAGACGACAGCTATATATTGGGAAGAGAAGGAGACGGGAAGGGAGAATATATAGCAAAAATTATCGCGTAATTATTCTTCTGATCTCCCGTTGACGGACCATCCGTATGGTGCTTAAGTCATATTTTTATTTACATATACCCACGCACATCCTTAATACGGATCCTTCTTCTTTTTTCTTCTTCCTCCTTTTTACAACCATTGACCATAGGTAAGAAAAATGAGCGGATTTGGACGGTTATATGGGGATTTTTCTCTGACACAATGAGTCAAAGGATTCTCGGAGAGAGAGAGAGGATGGAATGCGATGATACGGATTTAAAGTGTTCCATGCCTCTGTGAACATTCACCACACCATTGACTGTTCGGGTGACCCTGTTCATGGGATAACAATACATTATCATTAACCATCCTATTCTCTCTGGGTATCTCTACTCCTCTTTCCTCTCTCCTTCCATTTTTGTCCTCCCTTTCTCTATTCTCCTTTTCCTTCTCAGTTTCTCTTGTTCCTCTTTGCTCTCTTTTTCCTTCTTGGTTTCCCTTTCTTCGCCTTTTCTATTTCAATCTCCATCTTCTCTCACCTTACTCTCTCTCTCTTTCTCTCTTGTATCTGATTCTTTCTCCTTCTGTTTCTATCTTCACTCTCGCCTGCCTCCTCTCAGCTCTCTCTTCATCTCTCTCCCTTTTTCTCTCTCTCCGACTTTGTTTCCCTGTTTTCGCTCCTTTCCTCTCTCTTCTATCTCTCTTTAACCATTCTAGTTTTTGACTCTATATTCGTTATTCTTTATGTGTCTCACTTTTTGTGCAGCTTATCTCTTCCTTTGCTCTCTTTATCTCTCTATTCGCAATGCGTCTTTGGTCGTATATCTTTGTACTCTTTCTCTTTCTCCCTCTTTCTGTTGTTTCTATGTCTCTTTATGTTGCTTCTCTCCTTTGACTTGGGTTGTTTTTCTCTCCCTGGATTTGTGCTCTTTCTCTCTCTCGGTCTCTCTCCCAGTTGTTGCTCTCTCTCTTCATTTTTATACTGTTGTCTCTATGTTTGCATTATTTGTATCTTTCTCTCTTTATTTGTATGCTGTTGTCTCTCTGTTTGCATTATTTTTATCTTTCTCTCTTTATTTGTATGCTGTTGTCTCTCTGTTTGCATTATTTTTATCTTTCTCTCTTTATTTTAGAGCTGTTGTCTCTCTGTTTGCATTATTTTTATACATCTCTCCCTTTATGTTGTTTCTCTTTCTATTGTGTCGTTTTTATTATATTTCTCTCTCTCTCTCTCTCTCTCTCTCTTCGCACTATTTCTTTGCTCGCGCCTTCTTTCTCTCTCACTATGCGCTGACCTTCTCTCTCTCTCCTTCACTCTGACCTTCTCTTTCTCTCTGTGTCTGTTCGCGCTGTCTTTCCCTCTGCACTCTCTGCATTCCCATTCGCTCTGTCCATCTCTTTGTTCTGTGTTTGTGTCTCTTTTTTCTCTTAAAACTCTGCCATCCCAAAGTCATGCTGTTTATTCAATGGGATGGATGATGTGAAGTAAGGAAATGAGTAACTATGGATATATCAGTACTACTACTACTACTTCTTCTTCTATTACCCGGAGATTCTTTCTCTCCTTAGGTGTTCACATATGTATGTAAGGGGCAGGGATGATGGTGGTAGTAGTAGTAGTAAAGAAGTCACAAGGAAATGAAAATGGGTGGAAGACTAAATAGGCTACGTACACCTTCGGGGGTGTCGGCTTAGGTGAGGCGTGTCCGAGTCAATTTCTAATTTCCACGATTTTCATACTTGTGTATTTCACATAGTCAACTGTATCATATTTCAAATCATCAGTGATCGACCACCAACGCTCTCCCAATGAATCTTCATTAACTTACTTTCCTCCCAATGCAGAGACAGCGAGGTGGTTCGATAAAACCTTTCGCAGTCCATATTTCTTTCAAAATTTATTATTTACAAGCCTTCGTGCATTCTTTCGAGTTTTTTTCCCTTTTGAAGTGGTATTTGTCCATGTATGTATGTACTACTATGTATGATATAGGTATGCTTGTGGATCTTCCTTCGTTTAGACGGGACATTTACAACACATACGTAGAAATTGGGAAGGAATTTGTTTTCTTCTGCTTTCAAAAAATTCCTCTCATGTAGTTTTTAGCTTTAGCGGCAATTTTTTCATGTAATTGGATTGTACTGATACAGATCTTGTCCCTCCGAGTTTTCTTTTTTCCTTTGCCTTCCCATTGATTTTTCTTGATGAATGGGATTTTTTAAGTTCGTGTCTTGTTCCCTCTCTCTCCCTCTTTCTCTCTTTTCTCAACGTCAATATTTGTTCTGTACATATTCCTTGTGAACCATTTTCGATTTCCACCGATAAAAATCCCTTTGCCGGATCATCACGCATTCTCCCTAAATGGGCTTTATCACGAATTCCTATAGGGTTCGCGCTGTTTTGGGAAACAAAAGAAGTAAATTAAATTATAATATTTCGTCCCATTTCTCCATGATTAAAGAGTTAAAAGGACTCTCACGTATCCTTTCCCGTGGAAAAAAAATTCACTGACAAAGTGAGCTTTTCTATGGGGTAAATATACTGTAAAAAAAACAAATATGTGTAAGTCTAAGCCCAGACAACCTGTCGCTCCCTTTCTATTTTTCAATGAATGATTAACAACAGACGAAATTAGGCACATTTAAAAAAAATTACCTACATAAAAAAAAGTTCTATTAAAAACCATAACGCAGGAGGGCGAGCTACATAATTCTTGAAAGTCAACAAACATCAATAAAAATGAAACTGCCCAGTCATTCCTATTAGTATAACAATTTGTGTAATATTAACCATTCACATCCTTAACTTTTCTTCCTTCAATCGCGGCCACAGCTGTGTCTTTCATCGATCTCTCGTTTCTCTCTCTCTCTCTCCCTCACGCAACTAGTTTCTAAATTGAAGAAGAAAAAAAATGATTGTTGACTTTTCCCAGGAAGGAAGGCACACAATAGGGAGGAAAAGTCAATTGATTTTGCAAAAGTTTTATCTGCACACACAAAAGGAAGAAGGGACTCATCAAAGGAGATAAAGAGATGACTGACAGCCACCAAATGCGTGTGGAGGCCATCCTACACAGTCATCAACGTACATAATAATATATGTATTTAATGTGTATATAGGTTAGTGACAGCAGGGATATACATATATAAAAATATATCTCTACATAAAAAACTGGGAGAGAGAGGATTATCGGTAGCATTAATATTTTTTCTTGGATACATGCATTTTTTTTAAATGCAGTAAATACCTGTATCACTGGGTCTTTTTTCTCCTCATTTGTTTACATTGTGTAAGTGCGAGTCCCCTCCGCCCCTCCCAGCACATAATAGGGGATACAAGGCATGAGAGAGAATCATTAGCATTTGTGTAACAATTTTTTTTAATATTTTTTCTTCTCCCTCTATAACAATTTTCTTCCTCTCTTTCCCCTTCTTATATGTACAGAGTAACACAATAACTTTTCCCTTCATACTTCTCCAAGTTTATCGTGAAGTTGGATCAGAGAAATGCGTCCAGTTATCCACATTTATTTGTATGTGGGGCAACTAGCACCAAAAGGAGAGTTGGAGCTTAATGGAAGCATCCGTTGAGTTTGTCGAGAAAAGGAACAATTATAATTGTATAATAGGAATGATACAAATAATTTCCCTCCATCAAAAAAAAAAAGCCTTTTGATGGATACCTTCAACGGTTTATGTCATAATTCGTGTTTATTTAATTTAATTTTCCCTCCCAATAATTTTTTCTTTAAGAAATTCTTTATCCCATTTTCTCTCACTCTGTCATTTTAGTATAATCATTGCTGTCGAGAGAAATTGTTTTCACTTGATACATTTCCTTCAAATGGGGCCCTTCACTTCGGTGATAACTATTGGAGTCATTTCTAGAGCATTTGGATGGAGGGATTTCCAAAAGATTTATAAGTGTTGGCAACAGTTATCATTTGACGGGATTAATGACGACAAGTAATATGGAGCGATTAATTCGAAATCGCCTCTTTGGTTACCAATGGGCTCGTTCCTTCACCATACAGTGTATGGTCACAATTAATTCTTTGTATTTGCCACATGTCCAAACTTAAATACCTCGACGAAGACCATATCTAAATATATTCACGTGTGGAAGAAAAAAGGACGGGTGTATGGGAGAGAAATAAATATTGAGTATTATAAATAAATAAATAAAAAATGTTCCTCCATGAAGTTGACATCTCCAAAAAGAGGAGTTGTGTATACATATAGTCTGAGTGTGGAGATCAAGTGAATATAAATATTATATAAAAGTGAAGAGTTATGACTTGGAGGATTTTGTCATGTGGATTTTGACAAGGATCACATTTGAATTTCTATTTAGTGGCTTCCCTTTCCACTTCCACAGGATTACCCATTGAATGCAAGTGTATTACACGGTGATATAGAAGAGAAAACACTCACTCCATCAGAATTTTTTGAACTGCATTTTTTTTTATTTAAATTACCAATTCATCAGAGTATTCTTATCATTTCATTGCACAGCTTTGACTCTTCAAGAAGAGAGGGGGAGAGGGGGGAAAAAGGGTTTGAGAGGTGAAGTTAACTCTTTTGTACCTTTGAGTTGTGATTAATCGTTTTTCACTCCTTTAGACCAAATGTCTTCAACTTCATTTCAGATACTTCAAAAGTCATGCTCATACTTACTACATATACTTCCCCTGCCACAACAATCCCAAGTACACCACTGTATTTATTTAACAGGAGTAACCCGAAGGTGATACACGTATTTTCTCAAAATTATGTCCAACCAGATTGAAAATCTCGATAGGGCGATTAGTATAGTATTTGCTCCATTTCTCCCATCCCAGGGATTTGTACTGGGTCTGAGCAAGAGAAGTCATTTTCCCCTTCAAAGAGTTCCTGCCTAACTATATCCTGTGTCAGATCCTAAAAGGAAAGGGTTGAGGTTGTTGGGCTGGAGCAAGACTTGTCCTTTTCCACCAACCATTCCTTCCGCATTGAGACGAGGAAATCTCTGAGTGTGTAATATGTATACATAAGGTGCGGGAGTGCCAGCTCAGAGATAATCGCTATTAAGCACAGGACGTTGAGAAATCTCTTCCCTGGATTTTATAGAATAATTGTGGAAGTGTGTAGCTTGTACCAGGGGCTTCTTCCTAGGATTTAGCCCAGGGAATAGCTGTAAAAGTGAATGAATGTGCTAAGAAGTTGTTATAATGGTGGCATGGAGCGATGATGATGGCAGGGAGAGAGGGATCAGGACTTAAAGTGAAACTGAGAGAGAGAGAGAGACAATGAGAGAAGGGGAAAGGAATGACACAGGCAGAAATCTACAGGAAGAACGATTGAGAAATATACAGGGAATATCAAAAGACCAGGGTTAGGGGGAAAACAGAGAAGAAGAGAGAGAGAAAGAAAAACGCTAGGAAATATCGAGAAGGGCAGAAAGAGACAGAAAGACAAAATAAGAGTGGAGAAAGAGGGAAGAAAGAGGACGGCAAAGGGGGGAGAGAGAGAGAGAGAGAGAGAGAGAGAGAGAGAGGAAGGAAGTGTGGATGCCAGGACTTTAAATCAAGAGTCACTTT
>JAQGBT010005472.1:0-14253 GCA_034698585.1 Disparrhopalites patrizii
GTTTGTGTACACAGGTTGTTCCAAGGTCAAAAAGTAGGAGTTACATAAACTGTCACACGCCGTCTTGTTTATCCTTTCTTATTTACGTGTTATCCATTTCCATTAGCAGTAATGACAGATGATCTACAAAGAAAAAACACATATGTAGATACACTTATTAATGCATGGCATTAGGTTGAGATGGCCAAGTCAATGTCCAGCCAATGGATGAATGTACAACGGAGATAACGACCGTATGTCTGACCAATACTATTAAGGTCAGCCTTCAATGAACAAATTTGCCCTTGTGTAATCATACGTGTACTGAAGATTAAAGTAATCCTAAAATTTTCGTTACGTATACCTTATAATTATTATTTTTGATTATGTAAAAAAACAAACTTGGTTCATATAAATAATGTACATAAACTCTTACATAAAATGTTTCCTTGCATTAAATTGCATTTCCTTCATCATTTTTTCTAGACTTTCCGCCGAATTAATTTTTTCTGTGACTGTAATTCAATCACAGAAAAATATCATTGACGTAATTCGTCTGTGTAAATACGCAGAAAAAAATCGGGGTAACTAGCATTTGATGCTTTTATAGATTCCTTCCCGTTAATTTATGTTAGATATTTTTCATTCTCAATTTTATTCTGATTTTTTTTTGTAAATTCTCCCGCGGGGAGGGATTTTTATTGCCCAATAATCTATATTACCAATGAGGAAAAAGGAGAACATTTCCCGGAGCTTTTACTACATCTCACCGTGAGTCCCGTTAGAAAAGACGAACTAAATGGTTACAAATTGATGACTCTTTTTTCCTATCCTTTCAAAGAAGCGAAAAGATCTCCGAGAAATGGGAAGTTTGGAGCTAATAGCTGTAAATGTAGTAGTAGTAGTTCTAGTAGAAAAAAGTAATAAATCACATCACCGCCTTCTGTCCCCTCTCGTGTAACACTACAGTATACACGTATAGAAAAGGTCCAGTCCTAGAAAAAAAATTTCTGATGTCAAAACGAGAGGGAAAAAAGGCCCGTATGTGTTTGGTCTTTTTTTTTTACTAGCTCACACACAAGGAAATGGAGAAATGAAAAAGCCCTGTACCACTCTTTCTTCTTTTCCCCCTAAAAAAATAACAGTCACAGGTGTTGTTTGATTTATACTTCTATTTTTTCCCCTAACTTTTTCTAACACTTGTTAGTATTGGAGGGGGATGATGATAATGAGCGTGTTACTACTAGGAAAGTCTCTCTGTTCAATCCGTTGCACAATTTTTAAATAAAAATTATCACCGTGATTTATGACCTGGCAATTGATCCGGGAGCACGCTTATTGCACGGGGACAATTTCTTCACATTTTTTTTTCCTTATAGTAAATTGCAAGTGTTGAGAAAAAAATTGCTTACAGATTTTTCTTTTTAGGAAATATCCTGACAGCAGGGATTTTGAATTAATTTTATTATAAACAAATATTTTGACATAAAACGTTTCAAATTTTAATATTAAAAAAATCTATCCGTTTTTCCACATTAAAAATGTTCCAGGAATTTTTATCCGGGAATTCCTACCAAAACAATATGTTCCACTTACCACGTGAAGAAATTCCAGGATTGTTTTTCAAGCAATTTCTTCCAAAAGGGAAAGCACTAAAACAAAGTTCAAATACCGTCCTATTGTCACTAAAGACAATTTTCGACAATATAATCCTATATGTTCAGAGGAAATAATTTATTTCATAATTTAAGTCACGAATTTATTTTTCAACACTTCAATCCACCTTTCCCCATGAAATTTGCTTGAAACTCCTACATGGGGATTTCCTCTGGAAGTAAATTGTCACAAATTTCCCCCCAAAAAAAAAACGTTTTTCGTATCTCACTAGAATGAACAAAATTTTAGAATGTCATTTTTTTGAATTTCACTTTTTTTCACTTTAACCGCACATCCCCTTCCTCTCACTTGTGCACAATTGCTATGTGTGTAAAAGAAAAAAAACGGAAAGAAACTACATTTATTTTCGGATAATACCCGCCGAATGGAAATGGAAAGGAGAGAAAATGAAATTTCACCCAGCGCAAAATGAGCTATGCTCTCGCTCTGGCCTCAGGAACCCAACTGAAGTGGGGATGTGAGAGCGTGCAAGTTTTTCTATATAAATGATGATGATATGAAAAGGGGGAAAGCTCTCCCTTCGTCTCTCTCTCTCTCTCTTTCTCTTTGTAGAAAAACTGCCTTATTCTCTCCCCATGCACAATGCAAGCAGTTGTAGTGCACGCCGTAGTCAGAAGCAAACTGTGTGAAAGAAAATCTCCCCGCTCACATCTACAACACACGGGAATGGCTTGAGAGAGAGAGAGAGAGAGAGAGAGAGAGAGAGAGAGAGAGAGAGAAACCGGTTGATTGTTCTTCTCTCTCCCTTTTTTCCTTCCTTTTCTCCCTCTCTCAGTCTCGCTCTCTCCATCTCTGGATTTTGCGCCGATTTATTTTTTCCCTCTCTCCCTCTCTCATCCCTTCCCCAATATTTTCGGATGAAATACCCGAAAAGCCATAAGGGTGAAAAGTGTTCTCTCTCTCTCTCTCTCTCTCTCTCACTCGAAGGCCTATAATAATGTACAAGTACTTTTCGCCAAGGGTCATGTATTACCATTATGACTAAGTCCCCCTTTCCCTCTTCTCTTGGGGAGAGTTCTCTCATTATTATTACTATTATACCAAGTGTAACCAATAGGACCAACTATTGTCATAGTGTGACCAAATAAACCTTCTATTTTTTTCAAAGGATCGTGTAAGGAGGAAAAAAAATTCACAGTTTTTTTTTCACACACAGTCCCCTTATGTGTGTAGTTAATAGAGGCGTCAATTACAATATATTTCCCTGGGATTTGTCATGTAACTTCCTTTACAGGAGGATTCAGTCCAAAGCCTGTGGGTCCACTTTTTTTTCTCACTCTCTCTCTCCCTCTCTCTGGAGCTCTCCCATCTTTCCTGGTTGGTGGTGCGGTGTTGTTTGTCATCATGTGAAAATGTTATGGAAGGGAACGTGAGAGAGGGAGAGAAAAAATATATATATTATATGGAGCTAATCCTTCGTCTGTTTTGTCACTTCTTTTTTTTCTCACTCTTCAGTTTTTTTATATAATCCCCTGCCTCCGGTTGGCCTTTTTTTTGTGGAGACACACTTCTTTATGTTTCTCTACATTTTATTTCTGGTGCTTCGTGTTTGTGCATCTCACTTCTACTTCTATATCTCTACATTTCTGCAGCTTTCACCTCTATTTTCTTTTCGCACTTGTATTATCCTACATCTTGTGGCTCATTTCATTTTTCTTTATTCCCTTTCTGTCTCTATCTTTCGCTTTATCTATTCGTTGAATATTTCTGTAACTTTCCGCTTTTTCTCCCTTTCTATCTCTTTCCTTACATTTTTCTATCTTTCTTTCTCTTTCCCTGCATTTTTCTCCCTTTCTTTCTCTTTCCCTACATTTCTTACCCTTTCTCTCTCTCTCTACATTTTCCTCTCTTTCTTTCCTTAGATTTTTCTCTCTTTCTTCCTTTCCTTACATTTTTCTCTCTTTCTTCCTTTCCTTACATTTTTCTCTCTTTCGGTCTCTTTCCTTACATTTTCCTCTCCTTCTTTCTCTTTCCCTACATTTCCTCTCTTTCTTTCTATACATTTGTCTCTCTTTCCCTACATTTCCTCTCTTTCTTTCTATACATTTGTCTCTCTTTCCCTACATTTCCTCGCTTTTTCTTTCCTTACATTTTCCACTCCTTCTTTCTCTTTCCTTACATTTTCCTCTCCTTCCTGCTCTTTCCTTACATTTTCCTCTCCTTCCTGCTGTTTCCTTACATTTTCTTCTCCGTCTTTCTCTTTCCCTGCATTTTCTCTCTTTCTTTCTTTACAATTGTCTCTCTTTCACTCTTTCCCTGCATTTCCTAACTTTTTCTTTCCCTACATTTTTCTGTCTCATTTCCTACGTTTTTCTCTCTCTTTTCTCTTTCCCTACATTTTTCTGTCTCATTCCCTACGTTTTTCTCTCTTTCCGTACGCTGTTCTCTGCTTCTGTCTCTTTCCCTGCTGATTTTATTTCTCGATCTCCCTTTTCTTCTACTTTGTTCCTTTTTCCCCCTTAAGTTTCTATCTATGCCTGTTTCACCGTCTCCCTTTTCCCTACAATTTTCTCCGTCTCTCTCTAGGACAGCTCTCTCTGTAAATCTCCTTCTATTCCCCTATTTTAATATTCCCAAAAAATTTTCTACGCACCCTTGCAATGTTTTTTTTGTCTCTCCCCTCTTCTATCTTTTCCTCGTGCTGTGCAAATGATTCTTGTACATCCTCACTGTCTCGATATCCTTTTTTCCTAAATATGCCTCCATTTTCTGTACCCATGTGGTTTGCTGTCGCTTAAAATACGTATCTTCAAGAATTCCACCGTACTTCTCCCAATTCCTCACCTATTTTCCCCCATTTAAATCTCTCCGTAGAGCGACAATCCGTTCCCTGGTGTACCCTTTGCCTCTTTCTTCCTTCCAACAGTAATTACCCATTCATCTATACTACAAATTTGAAACCCCTCAATTTCCCATCTTTCGTTTTTTTCCCTCTCTTTATCTCTTCCCGAACCTATTTATATTCAAAATTCTTTTTATCTTTCTCTTCCTCCCCCAACGCTTGCGTTGACTATTCCCATTTGATCGTTTGTAACCACTCCGCTCCCTCTCCGAGGCTGTCCGCCCTCCGAAATAAAGCCATAATCGACCTGGGTACGCGTACCCCCATATACAGAGTGAGATTTAAATGATATAGAAACCAGGTTTTTTTTCTCCCTTCTAGAGACTATACATGCCATACTCCCCTCATAAAAAACAAAACAAAATATATGTGGCTCTACAATGAATTTCAATTCCCAGTTGAGGCCTTACAGTTCAAGGGAGAGGATGAGATGGAGAAGTGTGGTAATAATAATGAGTTGTGCCACCATCCCCACAGCGTTACGTAACTTATGGAGTCTCTCTCTCTCTCTCTCTCTCTCTCTCCGAACTGGATGAGCTTCCTAATACCTTCCATGTCGCCTTGTGATACAACCATGCATAGGTCTAGATCAGAAGAGAGAGAGAAAAAAATGACGTGACAAGCCCCTAATTTTCTCCTGTGGCTTAAGGCAGAGGAGTGGCACGATATAATTCTTTTTACAAAACTTTATTGAGTAGAACGAAAGCGGGGAAACCAGACCATAACCAAAGGAGCTTTTTTAAAATCTACCGATTCTTCCCACACAACTGAAGAATACCTAGAAAAATCCTATTTACGGGGAGAAAAGTAATTACGAGACTTAATTCTCCGGTTAAGTGACAAGAGCTTGGTTTTGCCGCCAAACATTTAAATCACAAAAAAACTGGAAGAGGAAATAAATGAAGGACATCCTAGTGTAGAGACTTCATTATACACGCCCTTTTGCTGCAGAAAAAAAAGCCTTAGGAAGACCAATTAGGATAATCTTCCGGTAAGTCTTCCTGGACAGAGGGGGAGTACGGGGGAAATATTGGAAGTGGGACAAGGGGAATAAATGTAACCTGGATTCAATTAAATATAGACACGCGGCAAAAAAAGGTTTCTCATGGGGGTCTTCTCTTTTAGTTTGTATTATTACGTTTTTTTTTAGTAGGTGGAATGTCATCTCCAGTCGGTTTATTCAGCTGTCAGCTTTTGTTTGTTCAAGCCCGGGGAAAATCCTTGTATACTCCTTTCCTTCTTGGATAATAGCCCTTTTGGTTATTATAGTTCCTGAAAACATAAAAAAAAAATTACTTTCTTTATACATGTCAATCTCTTCTCCCTCAGTCGTTACGTACCATTTAATGACCGAGGGGAAAATAATAAAAAAGATATGGACAGAAGAGATAAAAATGAAAGTATGTCGCCAATAAACGGCTCAACTACAGATTTTTCTGTATTCGGTATTCGGCACAGATTTTTTTGCCCTTTTAAAAGTCAATTCAATTCTTTTCTTCTCAATATCCACTTTTCCTTCCTTTTTTCATAATTGTTTTTCTGATCATTTCCCAGCATATTCATCAAACATTCTATTGAGATTTGTCTCTTGGAATCACCTTCTGAATGCTCGTCAAGAATGTGTGAAGACTCGGATATTGTTATTTAATTCCCTTCCAGAGAAAGATTAATTTCCTTTTTTATGCCCCCCCCCGTAAAAACAAGTTCCAATCCATCCTAAAAATTAATTGGGGCAGGAACTGGATCCAATTCTTTACATAACAAAACACGCGCCATCACAACGTAAAACAGATTTGTTCCCTTCTCCAATAAAAATTCATATCAGACATTAATTGTAAGTAAACACTGGAACCCCCGGGAATGAAAAAAGGGGTGAAAAAGGGGGAAGTTTATGTAACTTGTCATGTTCAGGAAAAGAATGTTAATTAAAAAAATATTGTGTGTTGTATATTTAAAAATCTAATTTCCCCTCCCCAATATCTCCTTCAAGGCTTCCAGTAGTCTTTGGAGAGAGCCTGGAAATTTGTCAGGTGAACTTTTTCCGTACACTCCAGAAGGCAAAATTGCTATTTCAAAGGAAGAAAAGAGACGCCCAGACAAAAAAAAATCATCTACATATGACCGAGATATCATTTAAGGTTATGGGGCAAATGTATTCAAACTGAAAATATACACATTTACATACTTTATACATATACCTATCTATGTACATATGTATATGTGGACATGCTCAATATTTCCCTGCCGGAAGGCAGCACACTCCCAAAGAAAGTCCATGCATACATAACGTTTGATTGCACCATAGTTATTATTAAGAAGAAGAAAAAGCAGTGGAGAAAGAAGATGGAGAAAAATATGAAGAAAAACACATTTACTATTCATGGTGTACAGTGTATTATTTCCCATAAAATAAACCTTGACTATCCACAAAAATTGGTTAACCCACACATTCACGGAAGGAGACAAAAAAAAATAATAATGGGAACAAAGAGCTCCCTCTCGCGCAATGGAGGACCCTCCAAAAAAAAATTACATCTCAACACAGTCATGGGAGCACTCTAAAAGGGGAATCCTGAGGAAAAACGAAGACCCAGACCGAAAGGAGATTCCGAGACAAAATTCCTCCAGTAAAATAAAGCGGTGAAGAAAAAAAATTAAGAAAGCACTGAAAGGACCAAAAAAACACGGAGAAAAAGAGAAGAAAATGGCCGGGATGATATTAATGGAAAAAATTGAGTCGAGTAGTTTCCTTTGGCTTTCATACGTAAAAAAACATAACCATAAAAAATCTAAAAAAAAAGAAAAAAAGGAGAATATTATATGGATGCCCTTCTCCCTTTTCTTCATGCCGGCATGATTATGCAGTTGGTTCCGACCTCTCATCCACTGGAGTGGCAGCGTGTGAAATACGACTGTAAATATTTACTCTTTCATCAACAGCGAAAAAGTAAGAGAGAGAGAAAAAAAAAATTCTATTGAAAAATTAATTGAATGTCATTCTCTCTCTGAATTGTGAATACATAAGGGTGCCCTTTTCCCCTCTCCGGAACTTACACGGGGAAAAATACACTCTCTCATCTATTACTAGTGCAACCACTCGGGGCTCCCTTTCCCCTGCGATTTATGATTAGTTTCTCCATAAAGAGCGAGAGAGAAAGAGAGAGAGAGCGAGACAGAGTAAGAGAGTGAAGTGAAAGAGTGAGACAAGGAGAAACAGTTAAGCAAACACCTATTATTCCCGGTAACCTGTGGCACGCCACCATGTCCCTAATAATAATAGTAGTTTGCTATAAGAGAAGGAAAGAAATGTGACTATAAAGGCGAGAAATGCTAAGTATTATAACTTTCCCTCTTCACACTATACCATGTTATGATAGCACCTGGCTTTATAGCTTGAGAAATGGCAGGAGCAGAAAAGGAATTACCTCACAAATCTTTTTTTTTTCTTACTTTCTTTTTCTCCACTTCTCTACCCTATTACTATTTTCATGAATAATACAAAAAAAATTGTGTGTGCCTTACATGCACAAACATAAGTACGAAAGAAAAAGGAGAGAAGAATATATACTGGTATCAAGCCATGCAAAGAGCACCGATTCTGGGAGCAGGGTTTGTACATACAGATACCATCAATTTACTCAATCTGGTTTCTAACCTCCATCTTCAATACACCGGAGTCTCTATATAACGACTCTGAAGGGAAGAGTGAAAAATATTGCTACAGAGTAATGTTGTCATATAGAACATCAAATGTGCACCTTACATGTACGAAGGGCTGGAAAAATAATGTTGTTACAGAGAAATGTTGTTATAAACAGACCTGTTATATAGAGAGACTGCAATGTACGAGGTTTAGAAAGACGAACGTTAACAAGGAGAGGACTGCGGGGAAGACACATTACGTGTTAAAGGGGAAAAGGCAGGAAAGAGGCAGAGAGGGAGACAAACAAGGAAGCGAAGGTTGGTAGCCTTAACCTCAATTTGCTAATTGTACTAATGATAAGAATCAGGATTAGTAAAACATGGAATTATACTGCGAGAATCAGCGGAAAACCCAAAAGATAAACTGGACAAGATTAATGGGAGCAAACCCGGGGGGTAATTTCATTAATGAAATATTGATGGCTTTACGCTGTACTGTTTGAAACTTGTTATGTAGGTATATGTACCGTCAGCTAAGATTTGTAAGCCTGCTTTAAAATTACGTTAGAGTTAAGACGTGCTTGGATTTATATAGATCCTACTTTTAATATTTAAGAATTACACTATTTTTATAAATATATATACATACATGTGTCCTTATATGTATTAATCCTACGCTTCTTTCATATATTATTACACGTATCTCCGGCAGAACAAAGATCATTACCATAATCATAATTCAAATGGGGATGTGCAAGATTTGGAATTGTAAGAGTTTGCAAAAAGAATTATACAACAGAGCGCTCTTCAGTGAGAAACAGAAATAATTGAAGAAACGTTAAAGATTTTTACAAACATGGAAAAACCGCGAACAAAGAGAAGGTGGCAGGTGAAGAAAGCGGGGCACGAGGAGAAACATGAAACATGTTAGAAATAATTGTCAACATAAATAATTTAGGTAATTTAATTTAATATTTAAAAAAAAGGAACACAACTACGTAGGGAAGGCACAAAATGTGAACAAAGTTAAGGGAAGAAAACGCCTTCCAAGAAATTCCAAAGGATAAAACACAAAAAAATGGGAAAAAAGTGAAGCAATAAAAGGAAAAGGAGCAAAAATATATTGAGATAAAAAAAACTACTCTGTAATACAGATAAAAGGCTCGGTTCATCTCAAATGCTGATAAACCCAAAAAATAAATCCGGAGCCAGATTCCGTAATCACCTGGGTATATACACACTTATACATATGACAATGGTGGTAAGACATAATAGGTATGTATATACAAGCCGAAAAAATAACCGTAAAAACATATGGTAAGAAGAGACATTAATGAGGACGGAAGTGACATGTTCCAGACTCTTGTTACCCTTCCTTTATTCTCTCACAAATCCACAAGTATTTTAGCAACTGGATAATATTCTTTCCTCGCATAATTTGTATGTCTATACCTATTTACTTAATGTTACATAGTCCTTATACTTACGCATGAAAGGGTGTGCGTAGTAAATCCCGGGAACATTTTTAAACCTCAACTTGGTGGGTGCGTTCCTCCACTAACGTCTATTTACGACTGCCTACAAGACATTAAAACCACCCCGCGGTGGTTTATTACAGGAATGCGGTAGGGAATGACAATTGGCAAAAAAAAAATATACGCGTCTCGAGTAAAAAATAAATAAAAAGTCTACTATCACTCTTGGCTTTGTACATAATACATAAAACAAATAAGTACGGAGCCACAAAAACGGGGGAAACGGACTCTTTTGAATACTTCCTTTGTTGGGAGGTGCAAAAAGTTTTTGTTACATAATTCCGTCACAGTAAACCTCTCGGTGAA
Organism: Disparrhopalites patrizii; assembly: GCA_034698585.1. Lineage (NCBI taxonomy): Eukaryota > Metazoa > Arthropoda > Collembola > Symphypleona > Sminthuridae > Disparrhopalites > Disparrhopalites patrizii. The sequence goes on from JAQGBT010005472.1 coordinate 9,982, forward strand.
AAGCCGTGGTATGGATAGAGAAATAGGGGAATTTGGGGTAATTTCTAAAATTTGTTAGGAAGCCGTGGCGATAGTTTTAAATGGGAGTTTTTGTACAAGTAAAGGGAGAGAAACTCTTATGGTAAAAGTGACACATGGATATGGAGAAAGAAAAAGAGAGAATTTTGTTGTTCTCTTAAGTAAAAGTAGACTGGGAGGGTGAACAAAAGACTTTTTGTTTAATGGTTAGGATTTTACATTATTTCCCCTATCGCATTTCCAAGAACTCCTCATTAATTGAGGTTTTACTGGAACCCATTACGTCTCTCCTTGTGGCTTCCGTGTAAATCTCTCCGTTGTTGCTATTCTTTTACCCACTGGCTGACTAGCTAAATGACTCTCTTTTGGCCAATTCCATGAAATTTCCTTTCCCGTATTATACATCTCTTTACTCGTTTGAACAAAAACTTTCTTTTTCGTTGTACACCAGCCATGATGACGACGATGGTCACAATCATGAAATAGAAGCAGCTAAGGGCCACCCGAAATATTTTCGTATTATTATTTTTTTAATCATACTCCTGAAGTTTGGTTAAGATTATTAGTACAACTATAAAATTATTATATACATATATGTACATAGTTGCCAAAACGCAGGTGTAGATCATGATTTTTAAGATTTGATGCTTTGTTGCAGAGCAATGACAAGGAATTGCTCTGTGAATTTCGTATCATTTCCAAGACAGCGACTACGACTTCATTTTTACGTGCTTCTCTGCCAATGAAAAATTACTACGTCTGAGCTGGATAAAAAAACAAGGAATTTGCAATAATGAGCAGATGTATACATAACAGGCAAAAGTATATTGCATCTTGCATCCCATTTATCCCCATGCTAAACTCAAGCCGATCTATAACATGGGGGGTTTTTACACCTTCCTCAATTTCATTCCAACCCGGCAATTTAAAAATATCCCGGGTTGATTTGGGATTCCTTTTGTAGTTTCCTACAAAGTGAACCCAGAAATCCCTTTGCACCACTGCGAATCCAAAAACTACATGCATGGCTATGTCAAAATTTGACCCTACAGAAATGTCCCATGTTAAGCTTATGGGGATTTCTGTATGCTCAATAGCCCCTCCAAAATTTGCCAAAATTGATTTTGCTATAGTTATTTTGCTAAATTATTTTGCTAAAGTTGTCGTACCCACTCTAGTTTGAAGAAGGGATTCTAATTTACAGCATTTACAGCTGTAAATATAACCAACAAAACATTTACATACCTATTACATTTCTCCTTCCTGGCTTCATATCATGTTGTTTAAACGTACTAAAGTTCATAAATGTGACCGTTTACATTGAATTATCATCAACCCCAGCTTTAAGTGTGGTAAAAATGTATAAGTAATTATGAAGAGCATATTGCTGCAAGTAGTAATCATGTATTTAATATAGCTATGTATGTGTTGTTATCCTCAAATTTGGATTGCATCATTCCGAAATGCTGAAAAAAAAGAAATGGTAAAGGATCACCAGAAGAAAAGTGATTAATTATGGCTATGGCTCCTGTGTGTTTGGCCTATGGGATTGGGTAATGTGAGATAAAGTGGGATGAGCGCGGAAAAGCGTAATTGTGGAGGATGACCTGGATGAAATCCTAAGAAAACTGGTATAGCTCAACAAAAACTGAGTGAACAAGATTCAGGAAAGTGTGTGAAGGTCGAATCCTAGGCAAAGAGTGAAGAGTGATATTTATTTAAAACAAAAACAAAAAATAAAATTCCCTGAACAAACAATCGCAAGAACTAACCTGTCACGTGTCACTCATTCGTGTTGACGCACATGAGTAATTATAGCATTAAGTAAATGAACTGTTACACACAGAAAATGGATAACACCAATTTAGGGAAATGAGACCAACACAAAGGTACTGGAAACTGGAATACAGTGAAAGATAAAGAAAACCTCATGTATTAGAAAAACACAAAAAATGACATCACGAAGATACATAATATGCCTATACATTATAAACATAAAATTCACAACCGCCCAGAAATCAAGGAGGTTACGTTTATATACATACACTTATGTAACTGCCACCTGAAAATTTTGGAAAATGTATTGATCTAACAATTCCATGTAATGATTCTAGTCTTCTTAATTATACATCTTATCTTTTCTTCCATTACATTACACTAATTCGTGACTCACGTGGTGGATGACCACATTATCGAGCCTCATCTTATTAGGTATATTAAATACATAATTACCAACACAAATATATATTTTACAATAACAAGTCCCCTTTCGTGGAACGTTATTTATATTGTATTAAATTATACTCATTTATACTTATTTATATTTATATTATACTCGTTAGCACACAAAAACGTAAAAATGCATTAGGGTGAGCCCACCTAATGGTGACAGTTGTCCTAAAGGTGACAAACGTTCTGTGCAAGCACAACTTATGAACAAATATTATTTTTTGTATGTAGCACCATTGACCCCCTGAGGTCATGCAGACTTCCAATTATTTTTGGCAATAAATTCAAATTCGCGCCAGAGAACAACCAACTGCAATTTCCTGATTAAACTCAGGGGAAAAGATTGAAAGGTAACGGAAATTTCCACCAGAACCAGCTTATATTTGACGAATGCACACCCTACACTGACGTACTTTAAAAGTTGCTGTTTTGTTCTCATCCGAAACAATCTTTCAACTTTTTAGAAAATATTTAGTAAAGCCAGTTGAATTTTGCTCATCCCAAAGGTGACATATTTTCTGTTCGAAAAGGTGACACGTGACACGTACGGTTTTCTCATCGCCTACACTACACGATTTATTTAGCTACTAGCATCTAACAATATGTATAGGAGGGCCTACGACAAAGAAAAAGTCAGGGGAATCTCATAATATAAATAGGTATTCACAGTCAGAAATAACTGAGGCTGCGTGATGATAATTGTGGTGTTTTGGATGTGCATAAGCATTAATTTTTAGCTTGGCATTTTATTTTGGGGAGACTTTTGGATTGAATCATTGTACCGTACGTTTCACGGAAAACGTAATCGGCTCAAATGCCTATAACTTCTCTACAAGGTGTAGACATGAGATCACTAGCTTATTGAGAAGTCAAGCTTTCAGAATTGATAAGTATTTTGATTCCAGCCCTTTCCGTTTAAAAATTATGGGTTAGGAAACGCGTGAAAAAAATCACATGTTAACATAGGGGGTTAACAAATAAAAAAAATCGTAAGTTATTATAAATATTTAATTCATATATTTATTATAAATACTCGAGTATTGGAAAATAACCGCAAGAAGATTTTTGCATATTTGCATAATACGCCGTCATGCACAATGCCTGGAGAAGTGTGCCATGGAAATTTTCGCAAATAATCTACTCGTGCGGAAACTCCCATAAGGACGACAATATTTTTTAGTCACGTGCTCTTTATTTGGGGGGAATATTTTTTGAAATATTAATTTGAGTTTGACAATAACCCTGCCAAAATAGCAAAGGATCTGAATATTTTAACTTATTACAAGTACTTACAATCAATTTTTGTTTTTTCTGATGGGAAAGTAAAATTTGCCGGAGTAAAACCTCCAGATGGAAGTTCAATTTTGCGGCTCGGTAAAAGTTTGAACAACAAAAATCAGTGAAAAATTGGAGGAGAAATAGAAATTATCATTAAGATTCCGAAAATATCGGAAAATTTAACATTATGCTGGAAGAAAATCCTCGAATGTAATGTAATGTCATTAACGGTATGGTTTTATTTTGTTAATCCCCAAATGTTAATGTGGTTTTTTTCACGTGTTTCACATCCACATCGTTTAAACGGAAGGGTTTAGAAGGAAAATACTTATCAATTCTGAAAGCTTGACTTCTTAGCATTCCAACGAGTTAGTGCTCATTTGCCTACGCCTTGCTGTAGAGAAGTTAATTATAAGCAGGAGAGCTGGCTGCGTTTTTCGGTGAACAAACTGTATCACCGTAATTACTCGAAAGATGGCCTAACTCAAAATTTGGCCGGTCTCTAAAGATGTCCGGGTATTCTGAGACATGCGCGTAAAGATAGCCTGCTCAAAAGATGGCCCGGTCTTTAATTAGCTGAATGTCATTGCAATTTCTATGCTATACGATGCATATTTTCAATTACGATGAGACAGAGTGGCCGTTATTGCCAAACAAGGGCCGCGGGAAAGGAAATTATAATTTATTTCGGTGTTGCTAACTTAAAGCTACTTTTTTATTTCAACTGTTCAAATAATTTAATGTATT
>JAQGBT010005473.1:0-14251 GCA_034698585.1 Disparrhopalites patrizii
TGAAGGGCAACGGATAGCCGCAAAGCGAAAATTAAGGAAGTATTACATGCATACTTTAAAAAAATATTACATATACACATGTACATAAATAAATTGAAATTGAACAAATACCCTGCAAGCTGAGGAAAAGAGTAAGACATGGTAAAAGGTGGTTTTTCAAGTACTTTGTCGGTGTAACCATTTCTATATAATACCGGATCATTTATTTTATTCAGTTAGCATTCAAAGGTTGGACCTAGTTTTTCCAGTTGTCAGGGGGCAGTAATCTCGGGAACTAGCCGGTCTTCTGGAAGCGGGTATTAGTATATCTTTTGGGGTAACCATCCGGGAGGAACGGCAGGATCTCTTGGCAACATTTCTTTTGGGTACAGGACGATTTTCTGCGGTAATTATTCGGGGGCAAATTATCAGATCCACGGACTTCAGGGGAGTTCTTCCGGGGCAAACGACAGAAGAGCGCTTCTGGGGAAAACATGAATCTGTCTCCTGGCGAATTTCCTGGGACAATTAGAAGGAGTCTGCAGAGAAACATGTCCGCCAGAAGCACTAGGAAATTTTCCCTCAGCAAATTAGATCTTCTGGGAAATTTTTCTGGAGCAAATCAGGAGATCTGGGGAAAATATCCGTGAGATACACAAATGAATTTATGGGAATATTTTTCTTGAGATTCACGGATCATCTTCTGGGAATATTATCCGTGATATTCACAAATGATCTTCTGGGGATAATATACGTGAGATTCACAAATAGTCTTCTGTAAAAATTAATCCGTGAGATTCACAAATGCTCTTTTAGGGATATTTTCGGAGGCACATTACGAGATCTAGGGAGGACATCCGCGCAAAATACTATTGATCTTCCTTGGAATTTACCTGGACCAATCAGACCAATTTCTCACGGAATAATCCCGACCCATTTCAAACCGTCTTCAGGAAAAAAACCCGGGACAAATGTCTTCTAACGGAGCTGTTCCGGAGAAGTGCGAATGATATTCTGGGGGGGGGGGATTTTCCCGGCAAATAACAGGTACACTTTTTAGGGGATTCACCTGAGAAAAAGTTACACCTTCTGTGATATTCGTGGGGACTATCGGGAGGACACTCTCCGAATGTGGGAAATCTGCTTCCATTCCCAGGACACAACCCCTTTCAGGTCCCTTCCGGCGTCATCTTGCTCAAATCCAGACTCACACTGCTGGGAAAGACGACAATCTGCTGCGGAGGTTTCCTCTTGGCCCTCCAGCGTCGCCACCGGACTTGTCCCAAGTACACGGCGAAGGCCAGGAAAAGGACGAACCTCGCGCACAAGTTGGCGCAGATCCGGAGGAAAAAGACCCGGACGAGGACCTGATTCCAGAAGCGGTAGGAGAAATACTCGACCCTGTCGTACCAGCGGACGAGGACGAACATATTCTTTGTACTCGTCAATCCCGCCACCTCCCGGGCCATAAATAGCAGGACGAGCTTGAGGCGCGTGATGAAGATAGTGAACCACTGACTGCTATCACACATCAAATGGAGCATCTTGAGCATGGCATTGTCCGCAATCTTGAAACTGAAGAGGAAGACATGTTTGAAAATCTTCCGATTCGTGTCCTCATCCCAATTCTCCGGCCGGCAGAGATTGAACCGATTCTCCAAGCCCAGGAGATGTCCGATGACGGCCCAAATATGGATGAACCCCTGAAGTCCCTTGTGATTGTGGATACCGAAGGACTTAGGGAAGAGGGAGATGAAGCCGAAAAATGCAAATTGAACAATGGCCAGATCATACTGGGACCACGGGACATCCGGATTGATGGTGGCGAAGATCTTGGGGATGTTCTTCATGTCCACATTCAATTCCCGAAGACCTTGTTGGAGGTCCTCTTTGGTCGCAGCCAAAATCTTGCATTCCCCCTCATCCAAATCTAGCTCCTGGGCGGGGGGCGGGACGAATTTCCGGAAGTTCCTCCCGGCGGAACAAATGGAACGTCTCAACTTGAGGATATCCGTCGTCGTGGGATCATCCAAATCCGTCAGATCCCCCTGATCATACCAGCCTTTGAGTCTTCGAAACAGGAGGAGGTACATGTGCCAATTATTCCTCTTGGCCCGCTTATGAAACCGCCCATTCCGTAATAAAATGGCCGCCACGGGCCGAACGGCGAGGAGGAAGGCCAAACCGATGAAATGGGCGAAGAAGACCCCCAAGAAATTCCGCCGGACAAATTCCCGCCCCTGTCGGATGAGCTTCGGGTCCACCCAATTCAATTCCAGGCTAAAGGTCGAGATGGAAATGGTGGACTCCGTCTTGGTCACACTTTTACAACTCCCGCTCTCCTTCCGCGTCGTCGCCGTCGTACTCACAGTTATGCAGGAGGTGGAGGCGGCCGAGGAGGATTGATTGTCCCCGCCCATGCTCGAGGTCGACCCATCCCCTTGGTCCAGCTCCAACGGCGGCTCTTTCGCCGTTGAGAGGAAGGGGGCCAGAGTCACTATTCGCCGGTATAATTCCGGGTCCTCCTCTTCCTCCACCTCCGGAGGAGGATGATAGTGACACATATTTCGGCCGTTTAGTCCTCCATTTTGGTTCCCGTTTATGAGTCTGGGCATTCTTCCTCCATTTATTCCTCCGCCTTCCTGTCTGGCTCCTCCCATTTCATGCCTGGCCCCGCCCATTTCCTGTCTGGCCCCGCCCATTTCCTGTCTGGCCCCACCCATTTCATGTCTGACTCCTCCTCCGTTACACCTGGCTCCTCCCCCTTCCCTCCCGCCTTCATCTTCCAGATATCCTCCTCCTTCTCCTCCTCCTCCTTTGTCATGTATCTCTAATTGGACATTCTCAATGGGACTCCGCGGAGGCTGCAAAACGTAATTCGGACGTCTCTCCGGAGAGGCAAGGACCAGGTCGGGATCCACCTTGGTGTAAGTTGAGTGGGCGGGGTAGATATCCGGATTTTTCTTCTTGGTGGTCAGTTTAGAGCTTCTTATGGAGGAGAATGAGGAGTTGGGTGGACCAAGGCCATTCATATCCCCGGCATTGGCCATTTGATCCTTCAAATTGTAGTCGACGTTACGGGCTAATTTGAAGACGTTGAGGGATTTCATTCTTTTTTTTATTATTGTGGAGGAAGCACGTTTGATCAAAGCACGTTTGTCTTTTTTTTTTATTCTCCTTTATTTAGTATTCTTCACCATCTCACTTGGCTCCATTGTGGGAGCTTTTGAAGTCTCTTTTACAGAGATGGGCCCACACACACTTAATTTTCTTGTCACGGAGAATGTATTTTTTTTTTTGGACGGGAGAAATACGTCAGGCAAATGGGGGGTAAGTCAGAAAAATAGTGGGGAAAGTCGGAAAAATATGGAGAAAAGTAGGGAAAATGGGAAAGTTGGGGAAATAGGAGAAATAGTAATTTTTTTGGATGCACAAGTCCGTCAAGGGAGAAGATTCCTGGCGCTTGGCCCTGATTTATGTTGCTAGGGTTAAATTACACGTAAATACATACTTAAAACAAAGTAATGACTTGGTCCGTTGGCTCGTGAGTGAGCTGTTAAATTTATATTTTTGGGGAATTTGAGAGTTGCACTTTCCCGTCTTTTTTCACTCCCGGAAGAAAACCCGTGTACGGGAAATAAATTTGGGGAAAATATGGCACTTTTTTGTATGCACGTGGAATTTTTTGTGTGTGTGAAACTCACTGTTTATGTTCCGATGTAAATTTTATGTTTGTCGGCGTTTCTAGATTTTTGTCATTCCCGGGAGATTTTATAAGGCTACACGAGCTTGGGACAATTTCCAAGAATGGAGGGCTTTTCCAGGATTTTTACGGGGACATCTTATGGGGATTTGCACCGTCGTTCAAGATTCCACACGTGGGGATTTTTTTTTTGTAGGGGAAAAGATTTGGATGTATACTTGCGCTTTGAAATAAAAGAAAAAGTTTTCAAGGTCACAGGTACTTACAGCAAGCCGTTGGAACTGTCACCAGTGGTTTGACGAATAAAAAGTCTTGTTTATAGGGTTCCTTTTTTTATGACTTGTAAACTTCGATTAAGAATTCGGGGGATTCTTTTCAGTGTTTCAGTGGGGGAGCCGAAAAGTCCCAGATAAATTCTTTGCATTCAAATGTAATATGTGAAGGCACTCGTGTGAATTATTTAGGTATAATTATATGCACGTGTGATAGGTTACGATTCCATCCTTTTTCTTGTTCAAAGGTTTAAAAGGCAAATTTAGCACAATGTTTTTTAAGGCAAGTTTAGGGATAGGCGTTGTGAGTATAAAATCCGTTTTTTTCCTGCATACAGACAAAAACAGTTTTTTTCCAATCACATTACATTTTCTGATTAAAAATTTTCACCACGAAACATTCCTGTAATTTCTTCTTTAACACGCAATTATGTAAATCTTTGGGTTAAAGTGTTTCATTACTCTATATCATTACTCTATTTAATTGTATAATCGTGTGTTCGTAAGTTATCTACGTATGAATTTGGTTCTATTCAAAATCCTTGCGTAAATTTGTTTCTTCCTTTAATTACGCATAAAAAATACATAATTTTTTATTGATTCTTAACATGTAAACTTCTCAAATGCTTTTACCTAATGCAAATTTCTGCCCTATAAAAAATCTGACCTATATAATAACCTATTAAACATTTTTCATCTTGAAAAAATCCCCACTGCAAGACAATTTTAAAACATTTAAACTTACATTTAGAAAATGTATTTGCGGCAAATAAGCTTGGTACAAATTTGAAATTTTCGTTCCCGCACAAATACAAATATTGCTTATATTCCCATTTTGCTTTGAAATTCATCAAATTAATCCTTAAAAGTATTTGCTGCAAATTAATCTTTAAAAGTGATTACTACAAGGCTAACTGAATTTATCACAGAATTTATGTGCAATGTATATTTATGGCCAAAATAGCCTTCAAATTTCCTCACAAAATCTGAACTTTGAAAAAACTTTTACACATTTTGACATATCAACTGTAATAATATTTGGCTTGGCTAAAATTGTTTTCTGGATTTGATAATCGGCGTGAAAGTGTCTGCTATTACATTAAAAATTGTATAGACAGTTAATTGTCAGAAATACAAAATTACCTTATAATTACAATGATTTAAATTACTCTAACTTTATTTATTTATTTAAATTAAATTAAATTCTAAACCTTCCCCAAAACTAGCTCCATAAATTAATTACAGAAGCTTCACTACTCACAATGCGCGTAAGGTCCAAAAACAAAAATTTGTATTTTTAACGCGATAGACCATGTCCATGTTTAAAAAAATAGGAAATAACAAACATAAAATACTTGAACCAACTAAAAAATTGCTTACCTCACTGCATAAAGCCTTGACCTAAGTCAAAGCCGTCACAATGTCACGCTCACAACCATCAAGTCCGCAGCGTTCCAAAAAAATGTCTTCCATCTCTCAAGTCAGGTTTTTATCACAAAAATTATCAGGTTCCCCCAAGGCCCAGCAGCTCCAGCTGCCACAGAAGTTTTGCTCCCAGAAAAAATCCAGGCTGTACTTTGCTCTCGTCAATCCCCACGTCACGTCGTCATTCCTTGACAAATCCAAAATCAGGACAAAAAATCAGTTCCATTCCGCGTGAAAACCCATTGAGAGAGCTACACTAGAGAGGAAAATCAACGTTTTTGAACACCAGAAAAAAAAACGTAAATAAAACTATCTTGTTTACACGTAGGTAACCATTTTTCCTTCATGTTTTGTACCCCTCACAAGGCAATCGACTTGAGAGAACTGGCAATACCAGAGAGATAGCCACAGAGACAGAGCGAGAGAGAAATAGAGACTGTGCAATACCCCCAAGTGCAAAGCAAGCAGTTGTAAAGGCAAAGGAGCAAAAAAAAGTAAGTCAAGTTAAGTTTGTTAAAAAGGAGCTCAATAATTACCGTGTGTATGTGCTCACATTCCCCACACTATTATGCATTGCATTACAAAGAGCGGCACGTACACACATGTCAAAAAGTTGCAAAATCTCCTTTTTTTATATATATATCTATGGAATTACATGTCTTTAATCATATTTCCTTTTACGTATCCCCACGCTCCTCTTTTTTTTTCGCCTTTCTCCCCTGCATTTCGTTGGGGTTAAGTACATTGTGTGATGTATGGGCACACATTAACGTACTTATATACGTGCATATCCATTACCTATTTAATATAACAAACGTATCCCTGTAACACCATGTACAATGTAGAAATGCTTGCCCCAAACCCTTATTCTTCTTTCTCAATCAAGTGTAAAAGGAAAAAACAAGCAAACAGGGGTTTTTATAGGGAATTTTAAAGGGATTTTTACGGGGAATTTTTAAGGAATTTTAAAGGGAATTTTATAGGGAATTTTAAAGGGAATCTTATAGGGGATTTTTATAGGGAATTTTAAAGCAAATTTTAAAGGGAATGTTCAAGGGAATTTTTAAAGGGAAAAGAATGAAGGAGTTGGATGTATACGAAAGGAAATAAAGAAATACGGACGGTGGACCAAAGCGAGAGATTGGAGCAAAGGCTGTATGGTAAAGAGTCAGAGAAAAGGGGATAAGCAGATGTAGAAAAGGGAAGGATTAAATACACATATATTAGAAATAAGGATAAGGACACCAAATCAAGGATAATATGGAGACGAAAGCAAGGATTTATTTTTAAGAGACCCAAAAACCAAGATAAGACGGAGACAAGGATAGCAATGATAAGAAAAGGAAAAGGGAACATACAGAGACGAACAAGAAAGAGGGATATGAGAGAGAAAAAAGAAAGGGGAATATAGAGACCAGGAATAAAAGCGATCAGAGAGACGTTTTAGAAGGGACGGAGGAGAATTTCGAACAAAGAGGAGGATGTAACAGAAATAAGGAATACGGTTGAGAATTTACAAAGGGCTGAAATTACTCCGCAAAGGACAGAATCTATGACTGGTGACAAAGAGAGAGAGAGACAGCAAAGAGAGTGCTAGAGTGAGAAAAAGAAAGAGATAGTAAAGGTAAATAGAATGGGGAAGAAGGAGAGTCCTTACAAATCAGAGAAGGGCATAGATGAAAGAATGGAAAGATTATCATTTGGTACATGCAAACACAGCGAGAAATCATATGAATGAAGACATCAAAAGGTAAAGACAAAAACCGAAAAAAGCCAGGCATAACTGGTTCAAAACAGAGGAGCAGAGGGACAAAAGCGGTTGAGCGGTGACAAAACAGTGAGGGAAGAATCCGGATAAACACGGTGACAGAGCAAAAATGGGACAGTGAGGTAAGATAGAGCAAAAGATAGTACAAAAAGAGAAAGATGGAAATTTAAAAGGAAAATAAACTGAGTATGGCAAGACCAGCGAGAGTGTGAAACGGAAACACAAGGAGATGGAGCGAGATTTAATGCGAAAGAGATTCACAGAACGAGGAGAACAACAGAGAGAAAAACATGGAGAAAGTAGAAGTTATAAAACAGGCAGAAACGAATGGGAAAAGAGACGGCAATACAGGAAGAGAGAGAGAGAGAGAGAGAGACAGGGAGAACAGAAAAGAAATAGAGCCAGATGACTACAAGAGAGGAAAGGAGAAAAGAGAGACTGAAGAAGAGGAAAATAGAGAGTGAAAGAGAGGAAAACAGAGAGAAGAAAGGAGAGAGAGAGAGAACCAGAGACAGAAGGAGAACGACACTAAGAGAGGAAAAGTGCGAGACAGCAACGAGAACGACAGAGAGAAAGCAAGAAAAGAAAATATATAGCGAGAGTGTTCAAAAGAAAAGGAGAACAAGAGAGGGAACAAAAGGAGAAAGAGAGAGACCAAGAGACCATAAGAGAGAAATAGAAGAGAAGGAAAGACAGAGACAACAAGACAGGGAGAGAGGAAGAAAAGAAGAGAGATAACAAGAGAGGAAAGGCGAGAGAGAGAGCAATAGAAAGAGCACGAAAGGAAAAGGGAGACAGGTAGGGAGAACGAACAATAGAGAGAGACAGATAGAGAAAAAAAGCGAGACACAGCAAAAAGAAGAAAAGAGAGAGAGAGAGACAGCAAGAGAAGAAAAGAAAGAAAGAGACAGCAAGAGAAGAAATAAGAGAACAGTAGATTCAAATAGAGAGAGATCAAGAAATGAAAAGAGAGCAATAGAGGAAACGAGAGAGAGAGAGTTTACTATAGCAAATGGAGAGATTCAAAAATTAAAAGAGAGAAATAGGAGAGAAATATGGAGATAGATTAAGAAGCGAAAAGAGAGAAAAAATGAAAAAGAGAGACAGATTAGGAGCCAAATATGAAGGAAGGTCAAGAAAGGAAACGCGATGAAACCAGAGAGAGATTGGGAGAGGAAAAGTGAGAGAGATTAAGAAAGTGGAAGAGAGCAAGAGAGGAAAAAAGAGAGATTACGAGAGGAAAAGTGGGAGACAGCAGGAGGGGCAAGGAGACAGATACAGATGAGAATACAAAATATATAATACGAATATATAGATGTACATATATGCCCACAAACTGTAATTTAGGGGCACCTCTCACGGCCGGGAGCCCATAGAAAAGATTAGAATCACATATCATTATTATTATTATTATTAAAACAATCATAATCCTCTCTTTCTCCCTTCACAATGTCATACATTTCACATACATTCCCACGGCTACATAGGAACCATACAATCATTATCCGTGTACATACCTATATACCTATACGTATACATATACACATTGTAATCCCGCAAAATGCATAGCTACATGTATGAGCAAATATGCAACTATGGAAAAACACGTTGTTTATTCCCACAAAAATAAGAAGTCTCCCCTTTATTAAGCATAATCAGACTCTCAGACTCACCTTTACCATGAAGATGCAGGTCTGTATTTCATCCGTATGCACACACACATGTATATCTCCGTGCAAATGTACTACAGCAATTCTCTTCTTCTATTTAATGGTCACTCAGCACACCATAACACTGCAGTCAACGGACGGGGTCAGAGTCGACAAGATTTATGAGAATACACGTTCACGTAGAGAAGGAGCAAAGTCAGCAAAAAAAATTTATGTAATGTAAAATATGTACGTCACACCTACGGATATATTCACTATAAATTTTAACTTGATTCCAACGCATGCAATATGCTTGTAAGGAGTCTTCTTTCATTTTTATTTTTTTAATATAATTTTTATTCCTGCCTCAATCCTCTTTTCTGTACTGAATGGTCAGGTACTTTTCTATTTCACTTTTATTATACGACGGAAAAACAAGGGGGAATGTGCACATTTGCTCACGAAAATTGCACGGAGAATTTGAACGAATGTGGGGGAAAAAATAATTTAATGGAGAAGATAAATGGGATGTTTTTTCCCGTCTTGGAACAAGGACGACCGGCGGAAAAATTACGTTTTGGGACTTCTTTTTTTTAAGGGGAAAAAATTTTCCTTTTTATTTATTTGTTTTACTCTATAATTTTTATACAGCAATTTACGATGGCTGGACTTAATCTAAAATGTATGGAATATTAAAGAGGAACTTCCTCTTGGTAATAATATTAATGGGGGATAAATTGCTGTATTTTTTTTTTGGTGGAATTCCTCCCTTAAATATACAAAATTGGATGAGTCCACTACTTTTGACGTGTGGACTCGCAGGAGTCTCTCGGGCTACTGAGGGCGAATGGGGCTGTCTCGAGCTATTTTCTTGGGCTCTAGTTTTTAGAGGAAAAACTCACTCTCTCTCTAATACAAGTGCTGTACGTTTAAAGGCCGGCTTTGTCGGTAAAATGTGTGGGCCGTTGGGCTTTTGGAGAGGGCATTTTATCCATTTTTGGGCTGTATTCCAAGTTCACGTTGGTGTCTGCCGTTTTAATGTCTCCTCCTATTTTCTGTGTGGATTTTAAGCACTTTTTACATTTTGTTGAATTAATCCACTGAAGTTTTCTGGTAATTTTTATTTGGTCTTAATATTCTGGCTTCTTGTTGGTATTTCTGACTCTACATTTTTTCTCGATAATCTTCCTCTATTTTCTCTTTCGCCTTCTTTGGTTTTGTTCTTCCCTTCTCTCTTCTTTTCTTGGCGTCTCTTCCTCCTTCTTTCTATCTCCCTCTGCCCTTTCTGCTTCTCTCACTCTCCATCTCTCTCTTTAATTCTTTCTGTTTGCCTCTCTCCTTGTCTCTCTCCATCCCCCGCTCCCATTCGTCTCTCTCTTCTTTCTTACCTTCTCTCTGTTTGTCTCTCTCTCTTTCTCTCTCTCCTCTCTCTGTTCGTCACTCTCTCTCTCTTTCTCGCTCTCACTCACTGTACGTCTCTCTCTCCCTTACGCTCTCTGTGTTCTTCTCTCTCTCTCCTTCTCGCTCCCGTTCATTTGTTCGTCTCTCCCTATTTCTCTTCCTCCTTCTTTCTCTTCTTCTCTCTGTTCGTCTCTCTCCTTCTCTCCTCAAACTATCTCTCTCCTTTTCTCTGTTCGCCTATCTCTCCTTCTCTCTCCATGTTTCTCTCCTTCTCTCTTCCAATCTCCCTCCTGTTTTCTCTCTTTCTCAGTTCGTCTCTCTTTCTCTTCTTCTCTCTCCTTCTTTCTCTCAAATCTCTGCTTCTTTCTGTAGCTCTCTCTCTGCTTCTCTCTGTTACTCTCTCTCTGCTTCTCTGTTCGTCTCTTACTCCTTCTCTCTGCTCGTCTCTCTCTCCCCTTATTTCTTTCCTTTTCTAAGTTCGCCTCTCTCTCTCTGTGCTTCTCTGTTCGTCTCTCTCCCTCGCTCTGTTCGTCTCGCTCTCCTTGTCTCTGTTCGTCTCTATTTCTCTCCTTCTCTCAATCTCTCTCCTTCACACTGTTCGTCTCTCCCTCCGGCTCTAATTTTCCCTCCGTTTCTCGTAACTTACCTCATTCTTTTTCTCCTTCTTTCTCCACTTCTCTCTCTTTCTTTCTCTCCTTCCCTCTGTTCGTCTCTCTCAATCTCTCTCAATTCTCTGTTCGTCTCTCTCTCCTTCTCTGTCTCAATCTCTCTACTTCTCTCTATTCGTCTGTCTCTCTCTTTGTTCTATCTGTTAGTCTCTTTCCTTCTCTGTTTTTCAATCTCACTCGTTCTCTCTGTTTGTCTCTCTCGTTCTCTCTGTGCGACTCTCTCTGTTTCGCTCTCTCCGTTTTTCTCCTTCTCTCTCTCATTCAGTCTCTCCTTTTGTCTCACATTCCCTGTGCTTCTCCTATTTTCTATCTTCTCTCTCTTTCTCTCTCTTCTTTCTTCTGGACTTCTCTCTTCCTTCGTTTTATTTTCAATGCTTCTCTCTCATTACTCTTTCTTACTTTTTGTCTCTTCTTACCTCTCGTTTTTTTTCTCGCGCTTATTTTTTTCTCTCTTCTTTATCTCTCCTTTATATTGTTTGTCCTCTGGTTTTCCTCTCTCCCCCCTTCGCTCTCTCTTCGCCTTTCTCTCTCTGTTTTTATTTTTCTCTCTGCTATATATGTATTTGTATCTGTACTATATACATAGGTATGTATATTCCATACTGTCTTTCCTTTTCAATTGACTTTGAACTGAACATATGTATTGATTGTAAAAGCTTTCACTTGTCCATATTGTTTTTCGCCGACTTTACTTTGCCTTGCCTTGACTCCCATTCCGCACGTCTCCATCCGTCCCTGTATTTCTTTGAGGAGCTCCGCTTTCCAAATTTCTCTGGGTACATATCCCCTCTAATTTTTTTGGAGTGCTCCTCACTGCCACCTCTTTATGCAGCTACCTGTATGGGGCCCTCCTCCAAAAGATGCTTATCTGTACTCTCCGGTCAATATTTTCCCCCAACTTGTATTTGCTCCACTTCGTCCTTATCTCTCCTCTTTACTCGTTTTTTTGCCAGTTATTTGGATGGCTCTTCAACTGCCTTTTCCCCGCCGCACGTAAACCTTTTAAGACCTCTCGCTTATCCCAAATGGAGAATGTACGGGCATGAACGGGATTTATTTCAAACTGCAAATTCTACCGTGGAAAAGCAGGACATGACCGCAGGGCAGGAGCTAAGAGACTCTGTGTTAGTTTGCATGATTATTTTTTTCTTAATTTATTTAATTCACATTTCCTCCACTTTTGAGTTTTTCCTGACATTTGCACTTTCCCTAAGGGGATTATCCTGGCGTGTAATTTTAATTTTTGGCCGTGGCTCCCTCCCGCCTTTCTATCCAATTCCGGCTGTCGACACGGCGTTTCCTGGGCGTAAATATTTCTTATTTATCCCTCTCTTGCGGTTTTAATTAGTCCCGTGCACTAACTTTTCCTGTTTTGTCTTAGCTCTTCCTTGCATATTTAGCTCGGAAAATATCCTTTTCCTTTTGGTGGTTTCATCCCTCCATTTCCTATTAAATTTCATGGAAGCGTAATTCTTGAGAGTTTTACCTGGGGAACTGTTTTCCCCGTCAAAATGTATCTTTTTGGTGTGACTTTTCCTTTTCCCTGCCATCCTGCGGCTTTCCTTTCTCTGTCTGCACGTAAGCATACATACATATATGTATGTATATCCACATACATATATATCTATATACCTATGTACTTTCCTCAGTTCTCCCCAGAGGAGAGGGAAAGAATGGAGAATCAGATTCTCTGAGTCAAAATTTGACCTTGCTTGTCAAGAGAAGTTGATATTAGGACCATAAAATGTTGGTGTAAAATCTTCCTTTATTTTACAATGGAAGAACACATGTTGGAAATGGTAGAATAAAACCGGAAAAAAATAGAAACTCATAAAATTGTGTGAAATGCTCAAATGCATGGATGCCTAAACCTTACTAGGAAAGGATTTTTTTTTTTTTAGAAAAATCAGCTTTCTTTCATCGCATGTTACAAGTCTCTCCCTGCATTTCTTCATGGGAGTTCAGGGAAACGGAAGAGAGCCAAAGACATTGTACTTTTATGGAAAAGTCTCCACAGAGGCATGATTACTGGAATCACGAAAGTGTGCGGGACTAAGTCAAGTCCAAGGGCGAGCAAGAGGAAGACCGAGGAAGAAAGAGAGACAGTTGTTATGGGGAAATACGTAAAAGGACGGAGAAAGTCGTTGAGACTCGAGACGATAAAATTTCCGGATTCCCTGAGCGTAAAGGCAAAAATGAGAGAGTAAAGTGAGACATGCGGAGACAGAGAAAAACGGGCAGACTCAAAGAGAAAGCAAAGTGAGGGATAGTAAAGAAAGAGACAATGAGAAAGGAACATAGAGAGAGAAAGAAATGGAAAGGAGACAAATAGGATAGTAAAAAAGACGGGAATAAGAGGAAATCTGTCCAGGAAGAAATAGAAGAGAGACAGAAGAAAAAACAAGCAGAGAAAGTCGAATACAAGGAAAAAAGGGAGCAAGGAAATTATGCAACAGAGGGAAAAGCGGGGAAAGGGAATGAGAGGGATGAAGATAATTATGATTCAAGACGGCAACAAAGAGATAGAAAAAAAGGGACGAAAACATGGGGGTAGTAAGACGGGGAAAGCTGACAGAAAGAATGCAAAGAAAAAGGGAAGGAAGATGAGAATTGCAGAAAAAAGAGAAAAAACATACAGACAGTGAAGCGGAGGTAAATTATGAGTAGAAAGAAATGCAAAAAAGAGATAGGAATGTAAACACAGCCGGGAGAGAGCGAGTAAGGAAAAATGGAAACAGGAGACCAACAGAAAAAAAAGAAGGCCAGCCCAAAGAAAACGTAGAAGAGACACACGAGGATGGAGAGGGGCCAGACGAGAGAGAGAGATTGAGAGAAAAGAAGAGAGAGTAAGGAAAAGAGGTTGACAGACAAAAAAATCGAGAAAGAAAGGCAGACAGCGACAAAGTGATACACACCGAGAAAAAGAGAGAGAAATAGAGTTAGGAAGAAAGGAAGAGAAAGAGAGGAAGATATTAAAAGGAGAAAAGGAGAGAAGAGACATGAAAGATAGAAGAGAGATACCAGAGATAAAGAAGCCGAGAAAAAAAAGGTTGGGGAAAATGAGAGAGACGGGAGAACAGAGAAGAGGTGAAAGAAGGACCGAAAGAACAAAAGAGAAAGAAGAAAGAGAAAGAAAGAAAAAGAGGAGAGATGAGAGAGATAAAGAAAGAAAGAGAGAGAGACACGAAGGGAAAAAGTAAGAAAGAAAGAGAGAAAGACAGGAAGAGAAAAAGTAAGAAAGAAAGACAGGAAGAGAAACACTAAGAAAGAAAGAGAAAGAAAAAGTGAGAGGAGGAAAGAAAAGAGCCGGAAAGAGAGACTGAAAGAGAGAGAGAATAAGCGAAAGAGAGACTGAAAGAGAGAGAGAGAAACAGCGAAAGAGAGAC
>JAQGBT010005474.1:0-14250 GCA_034698585.1 Disparrhopalites patrizii
GAGAGAGAGAAAGAGAGAGAAAGAGAGAAAGAGAAAAAGAGAGAAAGAGAGAGATGTTGAAAAAGGGAATAATAGAAAAACGCGAGAGAGAGCATATTTGCTCATCAAAGCTCCTTTGTGTGCGAAGAGAGTGAGCGTGCCGTAATCACATGGTTCTTTGAAGGTGCTCACACACACACTTCAAGGATCCTCAAACTATTCTGTCTCTCTTTTCACTCCGTACTGGCACAAGGCACTTTTTACGCAAGCAAGAGTGGTTCTTCCACAAGATTCAGACATTTTTTCTTTCTTTTTTTTTGCGAAAAGGAATATTTCAAAAAAAAAATTCAGCCTCTACAGATAGATATGCTTTTGCAAAAATGCCGGAGCAAGTGATGCACGATAAATTCGCAAATAAATGATATATCCTAACGAGGAACTAAGCATTGATTTGGAGAAAAAAATTCTCGGGACTGTATAAAGTTTAGAGGGAATATAAGAGCTATTTCAAGGGCGGCCATACGGGAGAAAATAGGATTTAATATTTCGGATAAATACATACACACAACCATCGAAGACTGGAGGTAGAAACACGTGGATGGGAGGATGGACTGGGACAGTGACAAAACAGAAAAAGGAGAAGAGGCACAGAGACAAGAGAAAGAAAGATAGAGAGATAGATAAGGGAGAGAGAGAAAGAGAGAGAGAGAGAAGGCCACTGCGGTGTGAGAATCAGAGAGAAAAAGGGAAAGAAGAGTAGAAGGCAAAAGAGAGAAAGCCGGGGGAGAAGAATGGAAGGAAACCATGGAATAAGGTAGCAAAATACAAAAAAAACTCGGATGCAAATAATCAAACCAAACTTTCCCCAGTAAAAGTCTTTGAAGAAGTACTTTCCACCCAAATAAATACCGGAAAAGTTGTAATCTTTTGATTGTAGATGAAATTCACGCATCGACTCGACTCTTCCTCCGTCCCTTTTTTTTGGCCCACCTCCACTTGTTGTATGAAGGGCTCCCATCTCTTAGCCAGGTCTTCATGTGAAAAGAATAGGAAGAAACCCTTATTTAACCGGGTAACACGATACCCGATGGTGCAAGTCGGCTCCGGGAGATGAAGATACACGTTTTAAACGACCCAAAAGGTATCACGTATCACATCTATCTCAAGCAGGTGCTAATGAGCTTCTTAAGTAAAAGTAGCTGTTATAGCCATATCACAGGCATGAGCAATTTGGGATTAAAATGAATGAATGAAATAATTCTGTGCTTAATCATGTTTTAAAAATGAAATAATCCATAATTGAAATCCCATTAAGATTATTCACTTAGTTAGTCTATAATCTCGAACCGATTGGCTATTGGCTAATGCAACTACAGACAATGCCGTTGTGATGGATTGTTTTGGTGAACCATGATTTAGGCTTTATTTCAATGTTTAAAGAGACAAAAGTGGAACTTCGGAGGTGTGGATAGCAATGAAATGGTGCAATATCCGTGGTTCGTAGAATCACTTGCTTTTACGTTGTGGGTGTTGCTGTTGTGGAGCCTTCGCTCCTCCAGCAGCTTCCGGGAGCTTTAATTGCTTCACTGTCTCCTGGAAAGCTTTGTCCATGTGATCAATCATTTGTTTGTATGCCTGTTGGATAGCCTCCAAATTTTTCCCATGTAGATTCCTCAACTCTTGCATGGCGTCTTGGTAGGTTTTAGGAGCGAGAGCCGGGACCTTCTTCATAGCATCTTCACAATTGGCTTTGAAAGCATCCAAGTTCTTATTGAAATTCGTCTTGGATTGCTGCATCAAGTTATTGTAATTCGTATTGAGACTATCTCTTAACTCTTTGTAATTCTTCGTTATTTTGTCTATCATTTCCGCATTGGCTGTATCAAAGTTCAAAATGTGTTCAACTCCCTTCCAAAAGTCTTTTATCAAATGAAATTATTCCTTTTATACCTTTTCTCATTTGGTTGATCATGTCCTGATGCCCCTTCCCATAGTACTGCTGCAGATCAACAAAGTTTTTCTGACCTATTAATCGAGAGCGGATTTTTAGCTTTGGTCAGTATTTCTTCCCCCTTTGCCATATTCTCACCATGTAATCCTGTCTATGATACAAAATATGGTCATTTGTAAGTTCAGAGCCACAAAACTTACCAGACTGCAGTAATTCGTTCCAAGCCTGTGTTTGATTTTTCAAACTATCCGCAACGTTTTTCTTGAAATTGTCGACCATTTCGACATATTTCTTATTGAGCTCTTCCTCCGTAGCCATTTTGCTCTGCAGATGCCAAAATTCTATTCAAAATTTTGAGTAGATTTTGTGCAACAAATACCACAACACAATAATTTTTTTTTCCGTTATTGGGTGCAGGTAGGGAGGCTTCTGTAGAACTTCTGTAGAAATTATATTAAGATGTATTTACAGAATTTACACACGTGCTTGCTCAGGCACAAGAATTTAAGTTCCTTATTTTCAAATAAGGATAAACTTGAAAAAAATGCGATGATAATCTCATTATTTTCGTTAATTTGATGTTCGTATTTTGATTTTCAATCGCATTTCATATTAAAGCATTTTATAGTAATTAAATAATTAATTTAATATGAATGCGTATTTTTGTTTGGGAGAAAGCCCGTTTCGCGGATTATTATCACGTTATTAGGCCATAGAAATTCTTTACTGATCAACCTTTATTTTTTTAATTCCGCTCTGGAAAGACTGGAATCCTTCCCATGTATGTATACTTCTGTGTATACATACAATGCAGCACTGCTTAAAGTTGCTCAGTCGCGTTGTCGTATGTTTGTTTATTTTATTTAATTAGCTTCCAAGTTACTAATAACAACAAATGCGTTAATATCATGATAAAGCCACTAATATACTCATTTTTACCTCATGGGAAAAACAAGTATGTACGTATTTCTCAGATTTAACCCAATCTTTAACCAAGGTAACGCAACATCCCACAAAATTATTATAGGATTCACCACAGAAATCATGTAGATATACCAAACTGATGATGAATAATATGATATACATATATTGTATATCTACATATTATATTATAAAGAATATTTGTATATTATTTGTATATTTATTATTATTATTATTTTGTATTATTATGTATTACGTGAGTACGTCAAAGGACAAAAATTCTGCGAAGACATTCTTAAAAAGTAAAATGTGAAAAACAGTGTATTTTGAACTAGACCGGAGAATTAGTAGTTTGTTAGTTATTAGAGCATATTATGAAAACCTAACTCTATACTTTTAACTTGCTAGAAGAAACACCTATTTTTAAGATTTATTTTTGCAAATTTTTCTCTAGCGTATCCTCAAGCCATTTAACAATATTCTATAATGTTATATTTGTATGAGGACAGTAAATTAACAAAACAAAGTAATGGCAAAAGCAAGAAGATTTTGTTGGACTTGATAATGAGTACAATATAAGCTGTTTGAAAATTCTTTGATACTACCAAATAATACATATTTCCTCCAAAAATACAGTGGCTGATCATCCGAAGTTGGGAGAACAAATGGGGCAAATCCACTGAATGCAGACGAATCCGGCGGGACACTAAAGTTTTTCCCGATCAGCTCCCATGCCCTTGTCAAAACTCTCCTTACTCTGCCCGGCCAAGACGGCCTCCCTCTGGGACCTGGACTTCCACAGCCACGTCCGGCAGTCCTTCTTGCACTTCCTGGCCAACAAAGGATGGAGTTCCTCGGACACCAACTTGGCCACGTATTCCGCATCCGGAATGGGGAGATCCTGAGGATTAAGCAGGGTCAAAACCGGCAATTGGGGATCCGGATCCCCCGTATCGTCATCAGTATCATAATAGTTGTGGTTGTCCACATTGTGGTCCTTCTGCTCCAGAGCCGCCATTTCCGATCCCGTATTTTGGTCCCGACGCCGTATCGGGTAGGTCCTCGTCAGCTCATTGTTCACCTCACCGGATGGATTCGTGCTGAGGGGGGCGTTGGAGACGTAATTCTCCGCGGATGGCGCCAACATGCAGCTTGTCTTCAATTCCGTATCCTCATGGGATTGGCTCATCAGAGTGTACTCGGACACGGAAGTTTGCTGCAAGAGCGGCGAGGAACAGTTCATGGTGTTGCATAGGGAAAGTTTGCTATTAATATTATCCCCACCATCCGATTGCCGCAGAGCAAAGTTCGTCTGAGCTCCTGGGGCGGAGGTCATCGTCGGTGCAAAGGAAGATTCCCGACTTAATGTCCGTCCAAACTCCGGGGCCATCCCGGCTAATTCCAAGGGCGTAAAGGGACAAGTTAGGGGGAGGCTGGAGAAGGACGCGTCCAGGGCCGTGACCCTTTCTTCCGCGCAAGTGCTCGTCAGGACATTCCCATCATCTTCCTTGAGTTTCCCTTTCTCGGGAAAATTGAGCCCGGTGACGTCATCGTGATCAAAAGGCATGTCCGCCCCAAGACGCGCTCCCAAATTCTGGGTCTTCAAATTACTCGAGGATGTCCTAGGAGGTAGAATATTGTCCATGACGGGGGCAATTTTTTCTCCAGACAGGATCGGAGCCCAGTTCACAGTTTTGGAGGATTTTGAGCCACTGATATTCTTTCCGGAGGTGTGACGGCTACCATAGATCATGTCCTGGGACGTCAGTGGGGAGAAGAGGGAGCGGATGATGGGGCTCAGGGCGTTGCTTCCATGACCGGCGCTAATCAAGCTGTGGAGACAATGTCCTCGGTCTTTGAGGACGCTGGGCAAAGATTGGTTGTTGGGGAGCTTGCTCTTGTGGATCTCGATGGAATTCTTGGCACTGAGGAAGCGATTCGGCCAGGATGCTTCCCCGATGAGGGTGCCTCCGTTGAGGAAGATGTCGTTGGAGTCACTGTTCGTGACGGAGAGCGTGGGTAAGTCCGTATTCCCGTTATCGTTGGCAAGCCCAGGATCAATCGAGGAGGCCATAATCAATTTGGTAGTGACGAACCATTTTCGACATTTCGAATTTCGAAACCAATAGAGTCGACGAAACGATAGATTTTTATTTCTCAACTGGTTCTATCAACCTTCAACTTCAACCTGTTCTCTCGCTTTTGTTAGCTACAAATAAAGATAATGATTTAAAAAATAATATATTCCAGATTTGCATTAGCGTAAGCAGAAAGCAGATGCCGACTTCGAGCGTGCCAAAATTCTTAAGGAATGATAATTGGAAGATCTGCGCAGTGCGGAATGCGCAATTATCAGTAATAGTATAATGCGCTGCTGGTGCTAAGGAGCTAGTGCTAAGTGCTAACTACAGCCTTTACAGCATACTAACATGCTAAGCAGACTTAAAACTTACATAATAATAATAATAATAACATATATGTATATGTATATATAATAAATAAAATAATAATTTAATAATGTAAATAAAAATATATTGTATAAAAATGCATACTATTTAATACTTAATACTGTAAGTTTATGGACAAAACCTAAAAGAATTAAAGACCTTAGTGGCCTTAAACACAATTATTATACATTCGATCAAATTCGCATTCAGAAATATGTTTTAATTATTTTAATCTGCTTCTACGAATTCAATTATTCATTATACAACTATTACTATGAGCAATAAAAAATAATAATGATTGAGCATTAAGCACAAACATTCATAATATCATAATACGTATTATTACATGAAATTAACTGGTTAACCCAGGGCTATTGTATCATATTATTACCATCAAGATAAATATATCAAGAATTTCGTTCCTGAGTGGACAATTGCGTTGGCTTTGATTCCATTCAACGGTGGCAAAACCCGACAAATTGAGGTAAAGTCCATACTTCATGCAGTTGATGTTTTCCAATATTATAAATATGTATTTTCTTCCAAACAACCCACTTCCGGCTTTTCCGGCTTTTGTTTTATACAAAAGATAAAAAAGATTCCCCATTCGTCATTCATCTTGTGTCGTTTCCTCGTTATACAATCTCCATTTCTCCCCCTTCCCAGAGAGGGCATGTAGGAAAGACCATTTAGCATTGTTTACCCCTTTGGTGTATTCCCAAATAGTCGTGGGTATAGCCGCGATACTACTATTATTGCTATAGTATGTACAAACTCTAAAATGTGTGAGTGTGGATATGCATAAAATATTTTACATTGCCGTCAAATAGAAAAACTCGAAAAACTCAACCCCTTCCTTCTCCCTTTTTTTCTTCCTCCTCCGACACGTTTGGGGCTCAAAAGGTTGACTGGGCGGGTAGGAGGGGGAAGGGACTGCTAACGACAATCTCCTTGCGTCGAGATGAATGGATCAATATTTTAGCATTTCAAAAGGGAAAGTTGTCACTTCAACAATGGATATTTTCCATCAACACTTGAAGTAATTCACCCGAAAAAAAATCCTTGCCCTCCACACTTCCAGTCGCGCCATTATCAAATTGTACAAGCATAAAAAAGGGGAGAAGTAAGTAAAACGTAAAAAAAAAAAAAGAAAAAAAAAGATGGAGAGATCTAAAAAAAGATGGAGAGATCTAAAAAAAGATGGAGAGATCTAAAAAAAATTGCTAACAGCCTCCTGCCAAATCCTTTGGGAATGGCACTGCTCACACATACTCACATGAATGTAAGTGAGAAGAGGTTTAAAGCCGCGGAAAGCGGACATGAGTGCATAAGAGGATATGGGGAGAGCAATGGGAAATTGCGGTTAGAAAATCCCAATAAAGAGTCTTCGGATGTCCACGAGGAGATGCATATAGTTGAGACATAAACGGGAGGACGTGTGAGGAAGATAAGAGCATTGCGAAAGCGACAAACCAGCATCTCGCCATGACTAGTGTTAAAAAATTGAAGGTTAATTTAACTGTCACAAGTAGATAGCTCCGGGGTCCTGCGAATCAAAGAGCAACGTACCGATTCCATTGTCTAAGTTCTCCAGCCTGGTGTCCAGCGGAAATAAAAGTTTTATTATTTTAGTTTGTACTGATTTTAGTTAGTTTAGTGGGTAATAATTATTTTCACAACGTGTGCTGGTCCTTCGTAAAATAGTTGGAAAAAATGTCCGAGCCGGTCATGGCGGGGTCCAAGAAGGAGGATATTACAATAACTTGTGACATAATTTTACGCAATTCGAATGCTCTGGTACAAGCTGCCAGAAAAATCATATGACTGGCAAAGCTAGAGCTTTTTCAATTGCTGTAATTTGAAAGGTAAGGTGACGAAAAAGGGGAAAGGTGAGACAAAGGAGAACTCAAGAAAATTGGAGAAAAGCTAGAAGATACAGGGAAAGAAAGAGATGATGACGAAGAGTGAGAAAAGGAATAAAATGGAAGGACAAGTCTTTACAAAATGATTTAATCCTATCATTTTAACTTAATGCACAAAATGATCAAGACTTGTACTCCATTGGAACCGGGCGTTTCATGGAATTTAGGAAAAATTGAATTGATCATGTGATGTAACGCTCGCTGGAGATGACCACATTTGATTCTTCATCCACACACAACAGCAGATGCAGAGATTCACAGCCAATAAAAAGAGTTCATTGTACAATCCTGAAACATCAAAATCACACAATGACTCCTTTTTGCCCCTGACGCGTTTTATAATGATGTCATTTCCATCCTCCCTCTATTCCTCCTTTCCCCAAAATTTTTGGAAACGGGGAAAGTCAGGAACAAAAAATAATAATAAATTCATCCATCACCCATTATTTGCCTAAATAAATTCTCAACAAGAAAGTTTTTTTGGACAAAATAGCAAATTAAATCTTCAGCCACTTCTCCCAAAATGCACATGGAGTGAGGGTGAGGGAGACACAAGTCCTATTGAGAAAAAGCATTGTATAAGAATATCACGTAATGCGCTTTTTTTTTTTATTCTGTATAATATCCACCTATACAAGAAACGTCACATTTTCCCTGAGTCAGATTTCCCAAGATTTGCATGACAATGAAGGATATTCATCATCATGATTTATTTGGTCTCAATTATGTCCAAAGCACACCCTTGTCTCTCTCCCTTCCATTCCTCTGTCGTAGATGCTGGTAGTAATTTTCTCACTATGGTCCTTCCTTCATGTCTTTTGTGCCGCTGTGATTAACTCCATTGATTCTTTTTAAACATTCCAAGGGAAATTATTTTTACCCAGCCTAGTTATATCTCTATCTCCCTTTAATTTGAGGACTTTATAAATATACATACGGGTCATTTCTCTTGCGAAAATAAATTATTTACTCTCCTACCACTTTTGTCTCTCTGGTGTCCTTTCTCTTTCTCTTCTCTCTGTCTCTCTTTCCTCTCCCTCTTTCTGTCTCTCTCCGTATCCCTCACTTTTTCTTGACATAATAATTACTTTGTGGTCCATTCGCTTTTGCTAAAGTGAATGGCACGTGTGCGTGTTTTATTTCGTATCATGCTACATTTTTCCCTCTCCACCTTCCCCCTCAATTACAACTTACAACCGTCCTGGGCTGTATCCATGTATCGTGATTTTCTCATTAAAGAATCCTTTTTTACCTCTCCCTCTCTCTCTCTCTCTTTACTTTGTTGATAAATCAATTACAATCAAAAATGTAAATACGGTGTGCACTTCCTTATCACTCCGCCATTGTTTATGACCTCTCGTCACGGAATTTATGAGACAGAAGTTTCCTTTGGGGGGTTTTTTTTTTGGTACTTACCTTAGAATTTTGTATTTAAAATGGTTGTTACATTAAATGTATACACACAATTTACAGATAATACATACATCCAGAGGCGTATATGTATCATATTGTATGTACACTCGTACGGCCTATACATTTCATGCCTTGATAGATGTCCGGGGTAGCTTTTAAATGGCTGAGGAGCCTCCCGTGGAATTCCATAACAGCGAACTTTCAAACAAATTATGAGCAAGAATATTTCTTTGAAGGAATGCACATTATTTTGGGTATTAATTGTAATAAGGACATGCTAGCCACATGGATTTTGATATTTTATTTTTCGGAATTTCTATTCAGTTTTTCAGATGCCGATGTTTTTTTTTTCAAATTCTTTTTATCTATATTATATACATACATATGTATATAAATGCTTTGTACGCAATCATTATGTGGTTCAGACATGTCCAAGTCACTGTGTCATGAAAATAAAAATTGCAAAGGGGATGACATGGGGTAAATGATTAAAAAAAAACACTTTTTTATTCCCATCCGGCACGCGATTAGAACGTACTGGTCAACAGGGAATTGCTTGAGGTGAATTCATTTCAACAGATGCATTGTAAACACTGACCATGTAAACAAAAAAAAAGTCGTTTCTCCACGCACCTTAACAAATAACTAATCCTCTCCCACAGAAACGGCTTGTGGTTCCTCATTCTCCTTCATTTGTTCCTCTTGTATACAATTCAAAAACAAAAAAGTCTCCCCCACATATGTGGGGGTGACCACGGAAAGGGGTAAAAAAAAGGGCTCAATATAAAATGACTTTCTACTTCACGTCTTTCACACAGAATTGTCCACACACGCTAATCATAAACAGGCCAAAACACATTGTGGTTAAAGTATTACAGTTTCTCTCCTCGGATACACTGACCTCTACAGCTTTTATGTGAATATGGGGGTAAAAAAAAATTAAATGATCTTTCCTATCCTTTATCAACACAAACAGAACGAAGGGATACTGCAAAGACTTCTGTGGAACTAAATGGCGACAAAATGATACTAACAACTAACAACGTAACAACCCAGAGTTGGATGGACAAAATTGATTAGAAATATTTTTGTGGTCCCAAGTCACTTGTTTTTTGTAAGGAGAGACAGAGAGAAAGAGAGAGAGACTGTGTACGAATCCCAATTTCCTTGACTGTATACTCACACTTCTCACAAACCACAAAGTGGACGGAAGGAAAGCTTATTTGGTAACTAATGCACTGTAGGAAATAAAGAGGAGGTTTTTAGTTTCTCTAACAAAGTAGCTCTTCCAACGGAGCAGACCACAGACAAAAGAACAACATACCGCAGAGAATTAAATAGAGACGAAAATATTTGGAGAGCCGCAAGAAATGGAGCAATCTATACACTTTTTTTCAGACACCATGGCACGCTTCATGACAGCAATCGCCCTTTTTTATCAAATCCTTTGACAAAGATAATAAAGAGGGAAGAGAGAGAGAGAGAGAGACAAAAAAAATAAAGAAGGGTAGTCAGATCAATGGAGTGTAGTACAAACTGCATTCATCGACAGAGGAAAAGTGATATAAGTTGATATAAAGTGGTATATGAAATTCCATAGTGAGACGACGAATATGTGGTCATCAGTGGGGCAAACGCGGGATGAGGCACAAGGGTGAATTCTGGAAATAAGAGAGAGATTCAGAGAGAAACGAAGGAGAAGGAGATTATGCCGGGGTCGCATGCAAGAAAGGACAGAATGTAGAGAGAAGTAGGGAGTAGCAAATAGAGAAAGTGAAATAGAGAGAGGGAGAGAGGGAGACAGAGAAGGTGAAATAGAGAGAGGGAGAGAGGGAGACAGAGAAGGTGAAATAGAGAGAGAGAGGAGAGAGAAAGTGAAATAGAGAGAGAGGGAAAGAAAGGAGAGAGAGAAAGTGAAATAGAGAGAGGGAGAGAAAGAAAGTGATAGAGAGAGAGGGAGAGAGAGAAAGTGAAATAGAGAGAGGGAGAGAGAGAAAGTGAAATAGAGAGAGAGAGAGAGCGTAGAACAGAAATGGAGAAATAGAGAGTGAAATAGGTGGAGAAATAGGTGAAGTTAAATAGAGAAAGGGGAATCCAGAGGAAAATGAGGAGAGGGAGAGAGAAGGAGAAAATGAAATTCAGAGGAAAATTCGAATAAGGGAGAAATAATCGAATAACAAAGTATCGACAGCAAAAAATGGAACATCGAGAGAGAAAACAGAAGAAAGAGAAAGTAAGACCAAATATTCATGGGTAAAGAAAGAGACAGTGTGGTGAACAATTTTAGAAAAAACGTTCTAATAAACACGTTATCAGTGATACTGATGTTCAAAGGTGAGGCGTTGCAAAGGACGGAGAAGAGGATAAAGCCAGGAAGAAATTGAAGAGGAGAAAGAAAAAAACTGGGCGCTCCGAGAAAATTGAGTATGACATCCATAAACAGGGAAATGATAAAAGGGGAATCTAATGGCGTCCATTGTCACAATTGAAATCAAAGCCGGGCAATATACTGTCCCGGAAGAGAAGGAGTTCATTTGCTCCCTGACTCTCCCAAATGTGAATATGCTCAATAGAGATGGTGAGAATACAGGGAGGAAATCCTATAAAAACACATAAATATGGGAACATGGGAAAGATAGGAACTACGGCATATAAAAAAAAGTGTGAGCGTGAGGATTGTTCAATCCATTTCTGTAATGAAATTTCCTCTCTCTCTCTCTTCTGCCTGTCTCCTTACCAGTTGTTCGATGTGAGAAAACTCATCTTCTTTGTCCAAAAGCACAAGGAGCAAGAAAAAATTGGCCCGTACTAAGTGACCTGATTCGATTTCATTTTTCTTGATCTTTCTCCTTCTTCCATCCCAAAAGTACGGGAAGCTGGAGAAAGTCCACTTTTATTTGTGAAGAAAATGCTCCATGTGATTCATAGACGGCTTTCATAAATGCTCTTTTAAATCTTATCATTTTTGAAGGACATCATTTCTTCCAAAAAGGAAGCACAGGTATACGTAGACATTCAACTTTGAACTTTATTTTTTCAGGATTTTGCATTTCGTTTAACTAAATTGTCTATAGAAGGCGGAAGGGATACGCATTTTGATATGTGTATACCCATTTATATGCACATATAATTTAAATTTAATGCAATTTAATAATTCTATATGCAGTTACACCGAGGAAAAATAAAGAGCATCACCGTACCTGAATAACTCGTGTGTCCTTCTCCAAATTGGTTTCAAGTGGCACGAGAAAATCCACGTAAAACGCTTTTAGCTGCAATACAAACAAGAAGTTTAAGAGATATTTTCAAAATCCAGGTATTTTGTATTTTTTGTAGAGTATTTTTTCACAGAAAGAAGCAACTCACACAAATAAAAAAAATATATGAGCTTTGCAATGTGCAGGAAAGGTATTTGCTTATTGAAGATAAAAATTTGTGAATTTCTTTTGTAAGAAAAATATTAATATAAAAAAATGACTCGTACCGTATTTAACTGCTGAGCATGGATCTCCTTGAATACTTCCGTAATTTGCATTAGGGAAGAGCCTGCAAATGTAAATAAATAATAAGGTTAATCAAGCTATTTATTTCCATCATTTCACGGATTATTTCATTTAATTTCATAATTTAAATCGCAAAGTCTGTTATAATTTATAATCCTTCTGCGCGAAAATCGTCTAAAAGACGTTCTTATACCAAGCTCATTCATAAACAATTTTCCTTTCAAGGTCAGTCAAGGTCATTCTTCCCGAAGAGAAATGTCAACAACAGCATTGACGCTTCCCATATTCTTGTATCCCATGAAAAAACCTTCGGCCGTCGCCCCACCATATACCCTCTGGCCTCTGGTAATATCATTCTCCTGGTATTTCTATCATTAATATGTCAAAAATGGCGCAATTAAAAATAACCGGCAGTTACAAACCATGGCATAAGCCTCCCAATGTGAATCATCCCCGGAAAAAAAGCATTTATTTTAATTTCCACAGATGCAAAATAAATGGGAAAAAATCCTTTCTTCCAGGTGAAACGTGCTCCTAAATTAGAAATTAACCCCAAATTAACCTCCTGCATAATCCTCATAAAATTACAACGGGAAATAATTCGAGTACAAATACACATCCAAGACAAATAATTAATAATATCTGTCTACACATAGCAACATTATTATCCCCTCAAAAAGCCTGTAACTCAAAACAGAAGGGGTAAATAAAAAAAAAAGAAATACCCACAGAAAAAAAAACATGCAAATCCATATAAGGCGGAACATAGCAGATGAATCCAACATGCAAAAGGTTCTTCACATATGATTTGGAATAGAACCAAGAACGGGACAAGAGCCATTAAAACCACTTATTACATAGGGAAAAAACAACATCAGAATGAAACAGAGAAATGTCTGTGCAATATTGCATATTGCATTATTATTCTCAGGACCATTTGTAGCAGTAGTTGTTATCCTCCGTACAAAAAAAAAAGAACATGAATCCCTTTTTGTATTAGTACGACCACCAAGTCAGAAGGAGGAGAAAAAATGGGAAAGGAAGAAAGACAAAAAAAAAACAAGGTAGAAAGATAGAGATGAAGAGGAGGACAAAAAAAAATCTTTGCCCAATACTTATTTAATCCTCCATTCTCCATGGTTTTTTTTTTTTGCAGGTTTCCATCCCTGTCCCGTGTTGTGAGAGTGTGAAAGAATTTATGTGGTTTTGCTGGGGCATTTCCAACTTGTGTGGTAGGACAATCGAATTACGCTATCTCTTCCCCTCCCCTCCCAAGCTCTCTGACGCACTGACAAAGTCAGACTCATTTCCTATAGGACACATTTTTTCTTCTTCTTCAAATACATACACACACACACACACACTCTAACACAAACTCACATTGTAGTTTTTTTTTGGGGGGGGGAGGATGAAACCAGGACCAATAATATTGGTTGTAGTAGTCCTAGCAGGAGTTTTCATAGCCAAAAGGGAAAAAATGTCAATGTAATTACACAACAAAAGGTAAGTTTTAAATGGAATCTCGGTCTACTCCACCATGTGCATAAGCAACTCACTTGGGGAACTTTTTTTTTTATTCTTTCCTGGGAATCCGGTAGTGTTGGGCACACAAAGTAGGATTTTAGGACGACCTCAGCATGCACGCTGTGTTTTCAAAAAGTACGTACTACACCGAGGGTGACAGAGGCAGAGAGAGAGAGAGAGAGGAGGTGGGGAAGGAAGATAGGAATTGAGGGAGAAAGAGGTTTAGAGAGAAAGAGAGAGAGAGAGAGACGGAGAGACAATGAAAGAGATTGAGAAAGAAAAAGAGAGGCTAAGTGCGAATGAGAGAGAGAGAGCGAGAACGAGAGAGAGACGGAGTGTGAATTAGAGAGACAAAGTGAGGGTAAGGATAAGCGGGAGCGAGTGAGAAATATAGTGATAGAGAGACAGAGAGGAAGCTCAGATTGAGAAGAATAATATTGCACAGGCAAAACAACAACAAACTTTTAGCAGAAAATAGGAAGAGTCGAGAGAGAGAGAGAGAGTGTGTGTGGTTGTGTGGGTCGAAATTAAATTTCCAGGAATCTTTAATGCACCTTGTAGGTCCCACCCTCTCTCTCTCTCTCTCTCTC